>JAUUEB010471465.1:0-11598 GCA_032362205.1 Clione limacina | reverse complement strand
CCCTTCATAGTACATCTAGTAACTTTGCACTACTCAACAACCAAACCACCCTTTCTAGTACATCTAGTAACTTTGCACTACTCAACAACCAAACCACCCTTCCTAGTACATCTAGTAACTTTGCACTTCTCAACAACCAAACCACCCTTCCTAGTACATCTAGTATTTTTGCACTACTCAACAACCAAACCACCCCTCCTAGTACATCTAGTAACTTTGCACTACTCAACATTGATGAGAGAGAAATGTAGTACATCTAGTAACTTTGCACTACTCAACATTGATAAGAGAGAAATGCGTCCAAACCAAACCTCCCCTCCTAGTACATCTAGTAACTTTGCACTACTCAACATTGATAAGAGAGAAATGGGTCCAAACCAAACCTCCCCTCCTAGTACATCTAGTAACTTTGCACTACTCAACATTGATAAGAAAGAAATGGGTCCAAACCAAACCTCCCCTACTAGTACATCTAGTAACTTTGCACTACTCAACATTGATAAGAGAGAAATGGGTTCAAACCAAACCTCCTCTCCTAGTACATCTAGTAACTTTGCACTACTCAACATTGATAAGAAAGAAAAGGTTCCGAAAATATTATGACAACAAGTGTGACCACAAGCAAGCGAGAATCAACCTGATATGTTTGTGGTGCAAGTATAAAGACCTATACAAGCAATCAATATGAATGACGATATTCGGATCTGGAGAAAAGATATACAAACCAATCATTGTTGTATCAATCTCATTAGCATTTCTATTTAAGTAAAGAAATAATTTCGAAGCCCTTGATGAACTCAAATAAAAAAAAAACAATAGAACAGTAGACCACTCTCTGGACCAATACATGACGTCATAGTGTCGTTTGAATATAATGTTGTTATTAAATAGACGGGGATTATCTCAGGGGATATGTTAAGCCCCTCTATTAATTTTAAACGTTGACATTTCATTCAGGATCCCGTAACAAAATAACATCAACGTCTCTGGCTATTTAAGTAAACAACTTATCTGTCTGCACTGTGTGCCAATCATGTGTAGTGGTTATTTATAGAGAAGGTTTAGGTTACGTAGTGCATTCGATTTTTAAATAATAAGAAATATATTTGTCAATGCTATAGGCGTCAGGGTAGAACTATGTATATCACGTGGTTTCTATTGCATTTTGGTTTAATTGTTATACATCTAATAACGCAAGGTCACCACAAGGCTACTGGTATCTTGCACACCATCTAAGGAAATATAAGTACACAAATGAGAACACACAAACTCGCTATCAAGGTCTTACAAGATTGCATTCTAAATGAATTATCTTCATTGAAAACTTAAATCAAGTCGTGCAATTGTTTAAATGGCTTTAGGTGTTAGGTCATGATTTAACGGGCAAATTAACAATGATTTAAATCGCACAACATCTACACAAATATTTGCTCTCTTACCCATTAAGATTGAACTGATACTTTTCTGATGTCCTGGTCTGAGGATACAATTCCTAATGACCTCCCCTTGAATTAACATATGGGGGGAGATTTATGATATTATGAAACCGAAAAATGAACGACAAAATTTCATGATAGCATCAACCATAGCGTTGTTTAAAGTTATTTTTGTCTGACGCTAGATGGACCTCATCAGCTTTTTTGCTAGGCACTATTCATCTGGTTGAGTTTTGATTCTAGGCTATGGCGAGCGCTGTTGTGCCGTTTTTTTTCCTGTCTGTCCTCTCATCAAGATATTCGTTATGGAGTTTATGCTTGCTCTCTGAAAACAATTGGATTGTCGTCGAACCAGTCTTGATGCCTTCTATTTGTTTGGCGGAGGGTGATTTCTTGCAGTTTATTAGATTATTTTCTTGAGATTGCGCCAATTTTACACTGGGTCTGTCGGATTGGTTTGAATATCTTGAGAGCCTATGGTGTTATCTTTCACAAACCTCTCTTTAGATGCCTTTTGAAATTTGGATATTGGATATGTCCAACTCCTTAGACTGACTTTTTGTCTCTGTGGACGGCTTCTGGTGATATCTGGGAAACCAATTAAAATATACTACGTTTGTGATAGGTATAGCAGTCTGCTTCACACATTGATTTAGTGAAACGTACATTTCGTCTGTTCCATCTTTCATTAACAACCATTTTCGTGTTGACGCAAACTTTCTACATGTTTTGGGGATCGTAATTTCTTTTTTTTTCTATATCACATTCCTAGTCATGGGAGTGCAAATTTACCCCTAGTTGATCCCTAGTTAATTCAAAAAATATTTATCTACTCGTTTGCAAAATTCTGTTACAATAACAAATAGTGTACTATTATGGCATTTATTTTTAGCCTTGATAATCGTCATATACTTTGCTGTCAACACATATTTTCACTGTTTCAGGTTTTAAAAGAAATCTGAAATCTTACATAAGTTACGACCAATTTGTTTAAAGGAGCTAAATTAATGATAACACTTTGATCAGAACTTATTATAAACCAACAAAATATAATAAGCAAACTTACAAGCAAACAAACAAGCAAACCAACAAACAAAAAAACAAAGATACAAACAAGCAACAAACTATCAAGACATTTACAATGATCACCGTATAGGCTTCTTCTGGAAATTGTAATCATCTAAGTAAAGGATTATGGGATCTGACTCTTGAGATTAATTAAGTACCAAGGCATACATATTCTTTGCTCAGGGAGCCAAAATATGGCTTAGTACCTATGTAAAGTCTCCAAACATACTGCATGAAATGTTCAAGGACATTTGTACTAACATGTATTCTTTTTATGACTTAGAGTTTCCGGTGACGATATTCCTCTCTGTACAGGTGAAGTATATGAGTTTTATGACTAACACAAGCATAGTTCTTGTGACAGAAACAGTAAAGTTGATTTTGCAAATGTTTAAAGCTGTCTTTTTTCTTTTCTTTATATTTTCGCTTTGAATATAATAGTTTTGTGTTACGTCCATAAGGAAAAATACTTATCTAGCTCAGCCAACTTAGAACTGTCATTGAATCTGAAGGAGAGACTTTAGAAAAGTTTACATGTCAACAGCCTTTGAAATTGCCGATTATGTCTTGGCTTTACAAAACGGAAATGAATGGAAATTCACTGCATACAAATTAAACAAAGACATTCCTAATAAAAAACGAGTAACGTTATCTCTTTTTTGTATTCATGTAGAAGGTACAATATTGAAAACATTAATCTCAACGGATTGTAAAGCTTTTAGCTGATTATATTTGTAAATTGATTAATATCACCTGTCTGATCTTCTAATAACATTGCCATCACAGCTAACGTAATGTTGTTATATTGTGTTTGCACGGTATCAATTCTGAAGAAATGTGTCAATTCTATTAAAGCAACAATCATTGCCAAACGAACCAGAACATGTTGAACAATAAAGGAGCATGATCTTCCCAGGATTGATACTCTAACGTAAAACTTGTAACTGTAAACATCATAGATGAAACGCTTGTCTATGGTACATAAGCACGCGATCTTATTGAAACAATTAACGAGTTTATAGAACATTGCAACAACAAAGATTCACACGTGACAAAGTTTGTCGAGTTTTGTTAATTTTTGTGGTGATTTTATATTTACAAGAGACGCAATGATCATCATCTCATTAATTTGTTTTTAGTTTCAGCTAATTATAGTAAGACATTGTCTTTCTTTAACTTATATCCACGATTATTGAACGTGTAAGATGAAGATACCCTAAAAAACATTTTTAAATGTATACGTTATATTATAGAACAATACAACCAAAATTACTATTGTATATTGTCCTGATCCTTTCAACAAAACGATGACATGAAGTCAATAAATAGTCAATGACGTATTTTATATCTCATGTGACCTACTTATTCAATCATTATAACCGATTGATGCCACCATTCATCATAATGATGACCTAATTGTTTACATTATTCTACGTGTATTTTGATATTTTAGGTCATCTTATATCAGCTTAATCAAGTATTACTGTCATCATTGTCACATTAACTTGATGGGATATGACGACACTGTTAATAGGGCGAGGTTCACAACAGGGTCAAGTATTGTTAATGATATTTCAAACGTTATAATTCATCGACTCTTGCCGGGTCAGTTAAGCTCCTCCTGGTAATACTCGTGTTATAAAAAGAGAAACACATGGATTCATGTCTCTTTTTCGGCATGTTATTGTTCCGAGCAGCTTGATAAGTTTAACATTATTATGACATTATGTATGGTTTTTTTGGTCAATAATCAGCCAATTGCAGTGTATGTTCAAAACAATTTTTAGAATAAAGATTTTACCTTTAAACATTTAGAAATATCATTATTCACACAAAGTCAAATCAATCTGTAAGAAATAATTGTCTTTTTAACGATCACATGACACGGTGTTGTTTGTGGTAGCACTTAGTACACATAATTGTATCGGTAGCGCAGTTCTTGTTAATAAAACCGTGTGACTGTCCCAAATTAGGGCATACAAAAAATACACGAATTGATTTATTTTTGGTCTACATATAAATTTTTGTAATTTTCTGAATAAGAAAATTATTTATGTTTAACCTAAATTATTACAAAATGGCATGAAACATTTTTTTAAAACAGTTTGTGTAATTTAGTGAATAATGTCAAATGAATTAGAAAAATCGGGCCACGCTGCTTTTATACGGTAATAAACATCGTGTTAGAAATAGGATATAATGTAAATTAATAGGGACAGTGATGATAATATTCTTTTCTTGAGATAAGGGTAAAACAATGTATTGTAGGTGGAACAATGTGAGCAGATAGATGACAGAAAATAAACAAATATAAATTCAATGATCATTTATGAATAAATTTAATATATACTGAAAGAATGCAAAGATTTGCACTCATATTGTTACATTATTTTGTGCCTCAATGTTTCGTCTGGTTACGTTAGACTGTTTTGAACATTTTCTGTTGTCGACTCTTGAGGGTTTTTTGTAGGAATGTTTGGATTATAATAAACATTCAATAATATTTGAATATAAATAAATTTGAGCAAAAATATAAGAGTACAATGTTAAAAAGCGGAAATTGCTTTTAATTTTAAGAGTAAGAAAAAGTTGTTGCTACGTTTCAAGATTACATCCAACAAATAAACGCTGTCTATGGCGTCTCCTGTATGTCTGATTGCTTTTGATCCACAATAGACCATTTCCGCTTCCGTTTGACTGACCTCGTTCTCAGTGAATCGGAAATGTTAATTCAATAGGACGATAACCCTGAAGGCAAATTGACCACAGGATTGTATAGAAATTAGCACCACATTAACATGAAGAGGAGAAATAAAAACTGGATCAACTAAGGTTCAGATATCGACTCACGTGAATAGAGGGTGAATAAATAATCCAAATCAACTGTACAGCGGGCTAGTTGTTAATTAAGTTGTTTCTGAGCTATGAATAAAATTGAATTGATTAAGTTCAGCCCGTCTCTTTGATGAGAGGTCGGACATGTTCGATCCTTAGGAAATAAAGTTTCTTGGACATACAGGGGTGAAAATGCCGAAGAAGATAGTTTATAACTGCATCACCAAAAGTTAAACGTGAGCACATTTTTTCGTTTTTCCATAACTTTATGGAGTAAAAATAACGGTACTGAACGCTTGTAAAATCCGTCACTTGATTTTGGGTTAAAATTGTTAAACTAATTGGCATTTAGAGTACTGGTTTGTTTTCTTACCTATGAATAAGGGTACGAATGCTTATTATGTTATAGTAATCATTTACATCGAAATTATATCAACCGGATAAATGGCCTAAGCGTTAAAACTAATCATCTTGTACTTAACATATACGCCAGCACCCAGACAACCAAATACATGCACCCTCCAGTCGCAAATTTAGCCAATATAATATTGTTCTATGGGTTCCTGATGTCCGAAAAAAGTAGTTCCCAAAATAGATTTGGTTTGCAAGGGGGGTAATCGACAATTTCAACAGCAACCCCCTCTTTTCGAGCATACGTGCGTTTCTCTTAAACTGGTCATATCTTGAGAACCAAAAGTGCTAAATGAGCCTAGTTGGTATGAAATTAAAAGTAATTAAATGCACATTCCACATATGTAAACATATGCTTATTAGCTCATTTGCATATCCGTGAATATTATTGAGAAAGTCAAAAAATTTATTTGTATGCCAATTTTGTCGACGTTTTATATGCCCCTGAAGCCACTCATTGACCTTAAAACCTCTCCAGCCAACAAAACAGGTATAAAGGGTTTTTCTATTAGGTTATGGGCCAAATATTATTTGCTAATTTTTTAATTTAGATTTTTCGGCTATTTTTGTCATTTCTTTAACGCGTCAAATATCTGTACCGCCGTATTCGAAATCCCCCTGCTTCCCTAGTTTCATGGCTAAACCACCCAAAATGGTGCTGGACTAATAAAACTACATTCTAATATTAAACCATGTTAAAAAGGTACAGAAGCAAAAGATACAGTAAAACATATCAAAGGGCTTATACAGACTGATACAACCTAAATTGACATTATTTATTTTTTTCTAAAGGTGCACATTTTCGAAATAATTGAGCCGAAATTGATTCTTAAAAACATAATAGCTGACAGTTTCCCCAAACATAGTATTTTCTATAATTAAATTGATATTTTCAATGAAGGCAAAACAATAATGTATTGACTAAAATTGATCTAAGTTGTCTATGTGTATTTTTGGTGTGTTTCTATAAATATATAGTTATGGTATATTTTCATAATATTTTTTTATCCATGTCTTTCTATCATACAACCTACGCTCTGTGCTTTTTTTCAAAGTTTGTCTGCAGAACGAAAGCGTTTGTTTATTATCTTTTATCTGCAAGGAAGCGTGGGCTATCTTCAAAGCCTTGTTTACGTTAAGCCTGCGACTTTTTAGTGTTCTGTCTTCGTTGAAAATGTGTTTAAAACTTTAAGAAATAAACAATGAATGAATAAGTGAAAGAAATCAGAAAGACGATATCTTTGTTTTTATCAACGAAATAACGTTTTTAGTATTTTTGATGGCGGCAAATTACATCATGTTTTGTCAATACTTTTCCTTTCATCAGTTTTAAAATTATGGAGGGGAAACTAAGAAAAAAAATATGCAACTTGATTTTTTGCCTGTCTTTTATTGTTATCAAGTCAATTCATTCCAATTCATTTATGTCTGTCTTTCTGCTTATCTGTATATCTGTATATCTGTCTGTCTGTGTGTCTGTCTGTGTGTCTGTCTGTGTGGCTGTCTGTGCGTCTGTCTGTGTGTTTGTCTCTCTGTGTGTCTGTGTGTCTGTATGTCTGTGTGTCTGTGTTTCTTTGTGTCTGTGTGTCTGTCTGTCTGTCTGTCTGTCTGTGTGTCTGTGTGTCTGTCTGTCTGTCTGTCTGTCTGTCTGTCTGTCTGTCTGTCTGTCTGTCTGTCTGTCTGTCTGTCTGTCTGTCCGTCTGTCTGTCTGTCTGTCTGTCTGTCTGTCTGTCTGTCTGTCTGTCTGTCTGTCCGTCTGTCTTAGAACATATATCTGTCTATCTGGCTATCTAGTTTCTTACTCCAAAACCATCACACAGGATCCCTTAATTAACGTTTAAAAAAGCCAGACTCCATGATTACGTAGTGCGCAATTCGAATCAGTGCAATCAGTCCATAGCCGGGATAGGACACTGAAGGAAGAATTGGTTATTTTCCAAGATACGTATGTATTTGAATTCTGAATATTGGAGAACATGAATCTTTCTTTGTATTTGTATTTACATGCAATCGGGTGATCATAAGTTTATTTCTGAATATCCGTTGATATAAACAAAAAGAATTATTTCATGAACATATTGGGGAAATATTTGATTATAATATAATTGTAATATGATACAATAAGACATTATTGGAATACTGTACGTGTGGCATTTTCAGCGAGGTTGTTCTTCCGCGAAATACCGATTTGGGATCTCTGAGAGGTTGTGTCTTTCGCGAGTCCCTACCAGAATTTTGCGAGTCCGTGGCTGAAAAGGTAAAATACTCGACCTAAAAAAATGAATGAGCTTTTTTATTTTTGAATGAAAATACACTTCTTGACTTTCGATTTTCGCGAGATTGTATGTTTGTGAGCAAGAGACAAATCGCTAAATATGCGAAAGGTACAAGCTGGCGAATAGTACAAGCTCGAGAACGGAACAAGCTCGCGAAAGATACCGCACGTACAGTATTCGAAACTCACAACATCAACATGTCATTGAGGTGTCGAAGATTATTGTACTTTAGGATTAGTGGCTGCTAAATAAACTTTTTCTTTCAAAAACATTTTGATCTTCTTTTTACCCAAGTTCTTGCCAATATCTGACTACCCTAAAAACTTCAATTTAAAAATTAATCAATAGAGTACATCAGAAAATGCACACACAAAATGTCTGAAGAGGCATCGTTAGAATTTCGTAATGACGTTGCTTCACCATAATTATGAGTCGGAACCCGACTCCATTCAAAGTGTGGTAATAAACTGCTGAAAAGGGACAGACTACTGCCTGAAAATGCCAACAAACACGTCACTTATTGTAATAAATTACCAATAGATTACATAGTAAAGTACTTAAACACACTCTTTTAAAATCATCGTTCAAAATTGTGCAATTTAAGTTATTTCCACATTTAGTATCTGACGTACTTCATCAATTTATGTGTGGTCTTGTCGTTTGATTTTCTCCATTCTTCTTTGCATCAACATTACAGTGGCATTGATTTTGTACTCACTGGCTTTGTTTATTTCCATGTCTCACAGCCATACGTGAATAATGATTATGTAGCCCGTGGCTATTCTCAAACTCAGTTTTTTTTATATACTTTTATACGTTAGAGCACTTTCATTTTGTGGAACCTTGGTTTTACCATGTAGGATCTTATATATTGATTTCTTTTTCGGTATTAGCATCTTCTCTGATGGTTTGACTAGGATATTTGAAGTCATGGATCAGATCTAGGTGTTCATTGTTGACTTTTATGTTTATTTTATTTTATTATTATCTTGACATTATCATTGTCTTTGTTGTCTTTATGTCCATGTCCAGTCCAGCCAGTTTGTGCCGCTCTGTGCCGTTCTGTGATGTTCTGTAGGCTGTCTTGACCGTCGGATTTTTTTTAAATGTCGTCTGCATATCTGAGATTATTGATGTCTAGACCTCCCATGTTGACCCCTTTCATTTGCTCAGTTTAATTAACAAACGATGATTTATGTGTATATGTTAAAACACTAAGAGGACAGGACGCAGCCATGGTGGACACCTCGTTGGGTTGATGTATAGTATGGAGTTTATGTATGAGATGTGATAAAGCATTTTGATTCCAAAAATATGCTTTAATCCGGATATCTTTGTCGTAACTGTCTATTTTTTGTTAGGGCTCAATCATTTGATCATGCATGGTGAACTCGGTCAAATGCTTTAGTGTAGTCTGTGAAGCATAGGTAAGATATTTATTTACCTCCAAGGTCTTCGGTTTGATGTTCAAGCAGAATATTGTTCTTCACTTACTTCTTTTTTTTTTTTCGTTCTTTTTAATTATTCCAAAACATTACACACATGAATAGCTTGGTGGTGTGTGGCATGAGACTGATGAGAAGATTGAACAAGTAAAAAAAACTACACATTTCATCGACATCGTTCAGAATGTTGCAATTGTATTGTTTCACCATCAGACTGGATCAAAACCCAACTCTCATGCAATATAAATAAACATCCGTTGAAAAATGACTGATTTTTAACAGGACAAACATAAATTATAATTATAATAGTTGTCAGTCGATGTTTCAGTAGATCCGTACGATATGTAACTAAAAACTTAACCTTCTTCAGTTTATGTTAATAACTCAACTTGAGTTTTTCATAAACCTTTGTCCTGGTTGGGGTTAATACATTTGAGACGATAAATTCTTCTTAAAGTGTTATACAGCCAGGGGCGTATCTAAGGAGGGGGACACGGGGGAATACCCCCCTTTCGTTTTTCTTCTTTACGGATGCCCTTTTCAAAAAAGACAAAAAAAGGGAGAAAAAGAGGGAAAGAAGAGAAAAAAAGAAGGAAAGAAGAAAAAGAAGGCATATTTCTCTTAAAAAGGGCACATTTTTCGTGGAAAATGTCTTTTTTCTCGGAAAAGTGCCCTTTTTGTTTCAAAAATTAAGTTGAAAAGTGCCCTTTTTAAAAGAAAGGGGTGCCCTTTTGAACTTTGTCCCCCCCTTTTCAAAATCCTGGATACGCCCCTGAGTACTTTGGATGATTCAAAAACTAGTCGGATAGAAAAAAAACTTACTTTTCAGTTACATAAAGTACAATCAACATGGTTTTTCATTTTATGTTTAGTTATTGTTATTATGTTAACAATTATTACAAAACATTATAACATTTAGTATTGAATAAATAATAGTAATTGCATTTGTTCAAAAAATTACAACAGTAAATTTGAGTAATCGATGCTCTACTCGCTTGAGTATTAAACTTAGTAACGGTACTTCACTTGAATATTTAAAATGTTTGACCACTCTACTCTACTCAATTTTCATCCCACTACTATACTCTACTCTACTCGAGCAGTGACTTTGTCCGTACTCTTCCTTTCACTGATTATATGTAAGGCAGGCGCGTAGCCAGGTATTTGATTGGGGGGCAACCTTATACATTATCAAATCAATGTTGAGATTAGTTAAAAATGATGCACAATTAGAGAATTTGTTATCTAAAATGGGGGGGGGGCATTCCTCATGCCCTCTGGCTACGCGCCTGATGTCAGGCAATGTAGCAAGTAGATTAATAGAGGTCATGTCAGAGGAAATGAGTTGAGGAACCGCATGAGTTTAAATTTATCGTTATTGTGCCCTCTTAAAATACTATTTGTACGCCACTTCTGCATTACCCAACCAAGGCAAAGCTGAACTTTAATGACCTCTTATATCTTTATTTGTTTATAACTTTCTGTTTCACACTTTGATATTATCAAGTTTATAAAAATATAACGTTGAATTGTAAAGAATCCCCTGAGTAAAGTAATAAGAAACAAGCCTGACCATCAAGACAATTTATGTAGAAAGGGATGGTCCCTCTCCTCGTCACCGCATCCCCTTAAATGGTGCTTTATGGGAGATTTTCATGCCTTTCACTTGACGTTATGTGCTAAGGCGGCATGCTAATAGCTCACCAAGGAATTCTTAACGTAGTGCCCGTGAAGCTTGTGGTTAGACATACATCAACGTGAAAGGGGCTCATTAGGGATGATTGGGGGCGGTAATTTGTAGAGATATTTTCTTTTTTGTCTGTGTCTTTTGTATCAAGATCGTTGGTCTTGGGTTCCGACAGTCGATCTGGTTGCTTTACTATATAAGAAGCGCTGGGTTAACGGTGATACATACAGGGTCTTTCGCTACCTTAGCCCCCCCCCCCCCCTGGCCAGCCAAACTGGACCAAGTGATGACATAATTCTATACATTGTACTGTTTTGCTAACAAAATGCGTTAAAGCCTGGCTAAAATGGCTATAACTCTTTTAAATTACAATGCATGGATATGAAAATGATCATGTCGCTAGATGAATACCATAGCGATGTTGTAAAAATATGTTTTTC
>JAUUEB010471443.1:0-11599 GCA_032362205.1 Clione limacina | reverse complement strand
CACACACACACACACACACACACACACACACACACACACACACACACACACACACACACACACACACACAGACACACCGATCGTATGTAACAAAAGGTTTTATGCATTTTATACAGTGTTTTGAGCCTCCAGAAGTGTTTGTTTCCTAAAAGCTAAAAATTCAAAATCTATTAATAGGGGGGAGTGGGTTCTCCTGATTTGCGTGCCTTTCCTTCAATATCGATGGATGAATATTCTTTACAATTCGGTCGATATTCATTCATCGATATCAAACTCGTGCGCCATAAATTTGGTATAGAAATTGAACCAGGAAGTATTCGCTATTTACCACATGAATAAAATGCCCTAAATTCACCTTACTTCTAGCAACACCGTAAAGGTGAAAATACTAGCTGAAAGTATTCTCTTCAAATTGACTGTGAGGAAAGAAAGGCAATGTACAAAATTGACTTACAAAATCTTGTTATATTATTTTCTTAACACAGAGTTTACATGAAAGATATAGCAAGCGCCTTGTTCTTTATTCACCATCACACAATAGCTCATCGTGATATCAATCCAAACAACATAGTGATCAGAGCTAATGGTAAGTCCAAAGATATAATTAATCTGTCAATCAATATAACGTGCTATTGTTTAAGATAAGGCATGGTACATCTCATTACATTATTAGCTAATCAAACATTTTGGTCAAAGACAAAAGCTAGATGAGTTTGACTTTTAGTGGAGTTCTTCTTCTTCCTCTTTACCAATCACTTTTATTGAGTAGTAACTCAATAAAAAGTAATTGGTAAAGAGAAAGAAGTGATTCTTGCTTGAAAGCGACTTTCCCGAGACCCATCAAGTTAAATATTTCGGTGCATACAAAGCAAGTGCGTTGAAAGGGGTGTCGATGGTGTGAAAAAGTCACCGTTGTAAAAACAATCTATTCTATTAGTCCATGGTATTTTTGGCCAATTAGGGGGTAAGGTGAAAAAATAGCCTATAGTTTTTTTTATGATTTTTGGTGTTCATATGAAACCCAAAAAATTATGAAAAAAAACTATAATATTCAAACATCCAATTTCCGAAGGGTGTGCAAAAAAATCTTCGGTGGCATTTTTTCTACGCCCTTTTTGCTACCCCCCGCACCACAATATTACGGAAATTACAAAACAAGAGTAATATTAGTAATACTTAACTATTGATGGTCATCAAATTGAAGGCCTCTTGAGCAGCCCAATCGATTTATATCATTCTCGATATTCGCCGGTATGTCGTCGTCTTTGCTTTTTTCCGGACTTGGCTACACCACGTCTGCGTCAGCAGATGAGGTTTTTTGTTGTGCCTCGTCCATTACGCGGACTACAATGTCACTATAGTATAGGTCTCTGTTTTGTGATAGCTCACTGGCTTTTTGAATTGTGGTATTTATCGAGTGTAAGTCTCTTTCGATTGTTTTAAGCCATGTTAGGGGTTGTCCCCCTCTGACTTTTTTCACTGGCTTAGTGGTGACCTCCTCATAGGCTATTTTGCTTGGCGTTTCCTTTGGAAGTCTTTGTAGGTGACCGAACCATTTGAGTCTTCTCAGTTTTGAGTGTGCTCAATGCAAATCAACCTGACACCTAGATGATCTTTTTACAGTTCCCCAAAATTTCAAATTCAAGATGACCGCCAAAAATTAACTATTTCCTCACAACTTAAACATCCCATTGTCTTTTTTTGCATTATTTTGGTATCTATACCCATGTTTTTAGGATCAGTAAATGCAAATTCAATCTCAAAAGTTATAAAACTTTTTGTCTGAACGTATGCATGGGAACCCAACACTATTCTTTGATTCTATTCCAAAAACAACATTCCCTTGTTCAATTCAGCCTCAGAGAAAAAGAACTAAACTTGCAACAACAGTTTCTGGCTTAAACAGTGATGTCAACATTTTTTTCTAGGCTGTACATAGCAAGCCAAACTAGAGAAGATGAACATAGATAATTTCTTTGCTCATAAAAACTATCGTCTTAAGCATTAAATGGAGTTATGCATTTCACCTGCAAGTCTGACCGTATTGAATGTTTAGAATTAGTGACACCTTCCGAAGATACTGTATCAGTCATTGATGAAAAAGACAATTGATGAAGCAGCACTTGTGCACTGCTTTGAACCAAAAAAGTAAAATGCACAAGAAAATATCACCACATTCAAAGACTATGCAAACTATGTTTTCATTCCATGCATTAAAAACATTCAAGAACCAGTACTGCGCTTTGACATTGTTCGGGACTCATATATAGAGAACAGTCTGAAGTTACAAACTCGCCTGAACCGTGGATCGGAAACATCTATAAAAGTAGAAAATGACACTAAACTGGCACCTGTAAAGTGGAAACATTTTTTTGCGTAAGATATTCTCTTTTATATTTAAGTCATCTTCATTTTTATTTTACACAAGTATCTACAGGAAATTGTGAAGTACGTAATTACCCTTTATTATTTTCCTATCGAATGTGTAAATTGTTCACTCCTCTCTTGTTTCTTATTTTCTTTCTTGTTCATCTTCTTCCTACTGACTTAGAGCTTCAGAAATATATCTATGATATATTTGGGACACGGGCACACCCTTTATGTAGTACAGATATGAAAGTCCCGAAACTACCTGTGCCGAGTATATGCAGATGACTGATGCTTTTTTCAAACATTTCTTACTTGATCACCTGTCTCAGACTCTTTTGCTCTCTCTCTTTTCAAGTTTTCTGTTTGCCTTGACCTACTAGTTCTTATTCGAGATATTCATCTGTTTGAACTTAGGTACATGCAATTGATTTTTCCTTTGTGATTTTAAAGACTCCTGTTTTATGACGTTGTGACATTTACGAAGATAAATTGTTTAAGCTTCTTGCTATTGACATCCAGGAGTTCCAAATTCCTTCCCATAAACAGGTCATTCTAATCTTAGCACATAAAGTAGTGGTTTCACCATTAGGATGGACTAATGTGTTTGAACTGTACTGCACACACGATGAAGCTTTTTATGCCAAATATCTGTTGCTGTTTCTGTAGCAAATTCGTTACAAGAATGTGCGATATGGGTTGCATTTGACCATGGTAATAAACTTCGTTATAAACCATGCCATATTCTAAGTTCAAGTCTAGATACTGATGCATCAAGGGGACAAATGTTCTTTCATGCTTTCACTTGGTGTGATGTATGTTCCACTTTTCATGGAAAAGAAAACAGCTTGGCGTGTCTTTAATACAATGCCATACTCGCACAAACTCTTTTCAGTTTTATCAAATATCCTAAATTGTATTTTATCAGAATCTTTTTGACCACATAGAAGTATTTACTGTTGTTCTTTACAGAGAACATCAGAACTGACCAGTACAAATGCGCCAACATTTGTTGTCTCAGAACCGCAACATTCGAAAACATACCTCCTACAAATAATGCTCTTAAGCAAAAAGTGAATCTAGCTATGTATGTGGAAGGATTCTTATGGGGACAAACCCTCATTGCTGGTCCAACTAATCCTTCACCAGAAGTTCGGATGTGGAAACGAAATGAAAGAGACTCGTCATTGACTCCATACTTAACTTATCAAGTGTGGCTACAAAGCTCGTTGTATAAAGAGATGGTGTTGTTGAGTTCTAGCAAATTTGCCATGTCAACTTTGTTTATGTTCTGGTCAATGTTTAAGAGAGTAAATTGACTTAAGCGCTATGTTTGTTTAATCAATGTACTTTGCAGATACATCTCATGTCGTAAGATAGCACCAATTTGTATATGGAAAACAGATGTGAGCAAAACAGCAATTGTGATATTATTTGGTCATACAGATTTAATATAGTCTGATCATTTGTCGTGCATGATTGAATTATAAATATATTTATTATAGTATTCTCAATGTATTATATTTCTTGGTGACAGTGTTGAATCTCATGGTTCTTAAAAGTAAAAATTATTCTTAAGTAAAAAAGTGTCACATTTGTTATGCGTTGAACCTAAAAACATAGGTTTATGTACCAATATTATTTAAATAAGAAGGTTAACAAACAACATATAGATACATTATTTTTTACGGCAGCCATATAATATGTTTTATATAATTGTAAAGTTGTATTTAAAAACTCAATTTCGATTATTAAAGTTGTCATATTATCATTGTTTGAACCTCAAAATATAGAAAGTAACACCAACATTATTGAAATAGGATGAAAAGAAGTGATCTTATGTAACAACGAGTATGTGAAGTAGCCCTCTTGGATTTGGCTTTTTAGAACTGCCAGAGATAGAGCTAGATGTTAGGTGGATATAAACTTACTTGACATACCTTAACATATAAGGCATGAAATTTTTGCAAGCACTTTTCACAAATATGCCTCACCATAAGTATTCAAGGGATGTACGATCTCAAAGGTCAATAACTCTTCGAAAACATCGCATATCACCTTGAAATTTCCCATGCACTATAGTAAAATAACTCCAAACCACGTTTGTTCTTTAATGTATCGAAATATGTACATGGTTGATGATAAATATTCTAAAATCAAATGTAAGACTAAGTACACCAGCTTGTCATGTTTTCAAAGACTCAGCGAAATAGGTTCACAGAAATATGAAATTGTGTTTGCTTCTTATTTATAATATCTTCTAAAACTTTTGTTCTTTGAGACGTGCAAAACTATTTATCGTTCCGCATTTATATATTTAAATACATTATATTTGGTGGCCATCTTAGAGTTTTTGGCGGCCATTTTGAAATTTTAGCTGGGTGTCAGGTTGATTTGAATCCAGCACCCTTGAAAGCATACCTATGTACAGTTTCATGCTTTCTGCAAGAAGTGCACGCAATTTCACAAATATACCTCACTATTAATAACTTCTGAAAGACATTCAAAATAACGGATGGACACATTGTAGTAAACGATAAGATACGGTCGCATCTCAATAATGAATGCCAGACTTAATTAACGTTGGCAGAGTATTGTGATACCTTGCTTACAAAAGTATAAACAACAATAGATACAGATGCATTGATGGTACAAGGACACAAGGAACAATTAAATGGCATGCGTTGCATACACATCAAATTTATTCTTAGCAATATACAAGGATTCAACTTTGATCATTCAAACATTGTGCATCTGAATACCCGGGCATTTTATTTGCATGACAAGGTTATATCTGGATATCTACCTCTGATCATTTTTGTGCTCACAGTATTGATTATCTTTTGTCGATCGTTCATGTTTGGCCTCAAGAACGAAAATGCAAAGAAAAGAAAGCAAACAATTGGACTTTTTATGTCTTTGGTCTGCCAAGGTAAAGTTTTTCACACCGAGAATAAAGAATCGAAACTGTTGTCTCTGTTATATTTCGTCTTATATTCACCTGATAACTTTATGTGTATGGTTTTAATCCCCAAATAAACGCTTTATTGTGTTAAAAAGAACTACAAAGACAAGCTAAATAGATAATGTGCTGTATTTTATAGTAGAGTTCCAAGCTAAAAAAATATGAAATACCTTATCAGCAATTCACAATTATTGCTTGACAGAACGGAAGGAAGTATGGTATACGATTTGACTGACAATAGCAGGGACATAGCGTGACTAACTAAGTGTTTCACATAAGTAAAGTCTTATTTGTCAATTCACGAAATACTCAATCTTGATGAGAAATAGCTGTATCTAATTTTATATATTAACGATTATTTTTTTGATAACATAACGGCTTTTAATGAAATGCAACGTGTCTGATCAAACAAAAAAGCAATCATGACAAAAACAAACTTCCACCTCTAATTATGTCTTAAATATAGCTTTGCTTCTATAAAGATCGTAACCTCTAATTTGAGTTATAGGAATAGATCTATATGATCAAAATAGGATTTGGATGTATTGATCAGGCGATTATTAAACATAAGATAAAAATATCGTTTGAAAAGTTGTCAAATCAATCAAAGGCTGATTGAATATGACATAATAACAGTGTGGAAGATCAATTTTCTATCTTTTTTAATAAATCGATTAGAATAACATAAAGGTTGACAACCTTAATGAAAACCTTCAAAGTACTGCAGTTGTTTGTTTTTTGTGTTTGTATATATGAAAATAATTTCATGTCTATGGTGTTTTGTATTTGCGTAGGTGTTCGGGGAGTGTGTATCTACGTATTTGTTTTTATTATCAGTATGTCCTTTGTTATGGCTGTGTATTTTTACTTGGGGGATAAAACTGATAATCATCTAGTGTATTCCCGAGAAATGAAGTTTAACAAAAACTATATTTCTTATACTAGGTACAGAATCGTTAACTTGAATTTACAATTTCATTATTTCTTCACTGAACGTCTTGAATTTAAAGATATTGAATGGTGATCACATTTAATTTTGCTACCGAATGCCGATATCACCTTCAATGATGACAAATGTTAAGATTGACTAAAAGACATATATCTACTTCTATCGGCTTCTCTCGTTCTGGACCTCTTGATTCGAAGATATGTTACGCAACAATGTTGATGACAATACTTACCATGTTTAATAATTCATTATTTAGTTAATCAGGGTGAGTAGATCAGCTATAAATGATAAGGCAAATGGTGTTCATTTGCTGGGTTGAACCTTTTTGTCTAAAATGCTGTGGATGTTTACAGATATTCCTGCTAGTACTCATTGGTATAGATATTTCTACGAAAAGCTTAGGATTTAAAAAAAAATATCAACGGTATTAGAAACAATACTTAGCGTGGACTGACCAGCACATGGAAAACAAGCTTTTGTAACTCATCAGTAAGGAAACCTTAAATTATTTCTGGACATTCCTGTTCTCAGTTTGTAATGCTTTCTCCACTGTAGTACACGTCCGCACTTTGACTGATAGCACTTGTTACTAAGAGATACGATAAATAGTTGTTATGATGTACAAAAGCCAATAAAAAGAAGAAGAAGAGGAAATTTCTTGAAGTTCGTGTTTGATTAATTTAAACATCATAGTTGTTAAAACAGTTGTACTAGTATAACATTTATAACAAGTTTCCTTCTAACCTATTGTCTGGCTTGATAACACTTTCAACTGGTCATACAACAACATTCACGAGTTAATTACACCAAATTCCAACATGTAATGTTTTTGGTGTTAACATAAGATAGTACTGTATTTTAAACTGAACTTAAGTGCAGATTCCTTCGTTGATCTGAAAATGTGATGTTAGTGAATATACTATCAATTTAATTTTTTTTATATACACGTCGATTTACAATGCAACAGGTTAAGATTTCTTTGACATAAGATAAATGTTTTATGTCTCTTAATTTGATATTGATGTATATATATTTTGCTAAAGTGAATGATTAGAATGTTTAACACAGGATTTGAAAATGTTAAACAAGCAGTTGGACGTCAGACGCTTTATTGAATCTACCAAGCGCGTAGTCAGAAATCTGAAAAAGGGGGACAATCTTGGATATTATCAAATGCATGGCCACAAAGATGTGTTTAAAATTGTGCACATTTAGATCATTTTGGATCTCAAAAGGGAGGGGACATTCCCCTATGTCACCTTGACTACACTCATGTAATCCACATATCTATTACATAATAACAAAGACGCATATGAAACATATTTTTTCCGTTTGAAGCGCGTATACAATGATAAATACACAAAAATTAGCAAAAAAATATGAAATTAATATGATATTGTTCACATGCACACGCGTAAAGATCAACAAAAAATATCTTGTGTCGCCACGTTGCTATGGTAATAGACATATCCTTGATAAATTGAATTAGAAAATATGTCTACTATCTCTGATATTCCAGACGGGGAAAAAAAATACGCCGTAGTTAATTATATCTACACATTATGAACTGCTGATATCATATGCTCTTAAATTTAATACAGATTTTTCCAGATTTCATAAACTTTTGACTAGATGAAGGATAATGTATTATTTGAGTTGGGATTTGAATGAAGGTCGAATCTTTAAATATAAATAAAACCCTTTTTGATTTGGGCAATGACATAATAGTGTTTACCGACTTTTATAAAACGCTTATTTTTCCTATTAAACATATTGTTCTAATCAGCGATATGTTACTGTTATTGCGATCAATATCTGACAGAACCCAAATATATTGGTTTTATCAGAGTATCATCGCTGTTACGTCTTTAAATGCAAATTGATTGATTTTGTCAGAGCATGTAATAGTTGTATTGGTTTTGAAATTTAGTATATTCAAATGTATTCAAAAACTACAACTAGAAAATATATGAACAAAGTTTACAAATTGAGGATTTATTAGTACTACTAAAATATAAAAATATCTCTTTTATTGGTTTTGTCAGAGCACGGTATACTTAATATTGGTTTTGTCAGCGTATGATTGCTGATCTGATTTTCAAAATAAAAATTAATTGGTTTTTGTCAGAGCTTGGAAATATTTTATTGGTTTTGAAATTGAATATGTTCAAATTTATTCAAGAACTACAATGAATGTACCAAAAAAAATGGAGAACTATGAGTACTATTGAAAAATTAAAAAAAAATCTCCCGCCAAAACTATTGTATTGGTTCTGTCAAAGCACGGCAGTATAAGTCATAACTACAATATATAAAAGCCACGCCTATGTCGCACCGTCACTACATAGACAACATTCTAAGAAGGTGCTATCAAAATAACACGATTGTTTTTTTTCATAAGTAAAATAAATGAAACCAGTTTAATTTTAATGTACAGAGATACCTCTGGTTTACAAAACCGTTTATTATTGAGATTTCGGTAGCGGGATTACAGGATTGGAGTACCAAAAAAAGTAGCGGGATTGGGTTGGATTGCTGGGAAAAGTAGCGGGATTACGAGAATAGCGGCATTGTCCGCTGGATTGCAAATGACTGCCCTGTACATTGAAATGGTCTTTTTGTGGAACGTTTATCCTGAGGTGGTTATCACTAGTCACTGTATTGGCAGTATTGTACTTTTGCATGCAAAAGATGTAATGGATTAACCATAGAAACGCCATATTGGGTGGGGGCAAAACTTAGTAATTAGTCTTAAATTCCGTCATGTAATATTGTTCGCTGCGTAGTAAATCGACAAGTTAGTGACTACAGGGGAGGGGGGGGACACCGTCGACGTTATTCCTGTTTTGTTTTGTTAATATATTTTCATTTAAGTATTTGAAATCAAGTTCTTGATTTGACATCAACACAAAAAAAAGAAATTACTGTTTTTAATATTATATTCATATACAAAACCTGATTCTTTTCACGTGACCAAGTGACGGCATGAAATGATTACTTTTTACTGTTACTTAGTAATTTATTTTCACGAACGGTTTCAAAACAAAGACATCTCGAACTGAACACCAAGTTGAAATTGGTCTACAAATAACGATTTCCCGTATAATGACCATGTTCCCCTAATCGAAGCATTCCATATAATAATTTAAGAATTGCAGTTTCTGGGATTGATATCAAGGTGTTTTGTACTTGCACAATATTGAGAATTTTCATCAATTCAAGATAATATCAGCGGTTTGCTAGCAAACTGAATTAATATGATGCTAGGACTGCAAACAGTTTTATTAAGCAAGAAATTGCTTAAGAATTTCCAAAATAGCATATTCCTTTTAAATGTTGAGTTTGTTTACGTTTACCCTCAACACAGTTGTTGCTCCTGGTGTTCATCTCTCTGTTAAAAACATTCAAGAGCGTGACCGGATATTGGCACATGATATAATTTCTGCCAAAATAGACAATGAAGCCGTTTAGCACAGGGTATTGTCCAGTCAGAAGGCGTGTCTTGAAGGCGTTGGTGGCTTGCCCTCACAAGAGCTATTGGCAAGTACTCTGTGAACGGACCGAAATACATATATAAAAGTGTTGCCAAATGTAAATAGCATAATAAACTTTGATCAAAATCATTAATCAAAAAGAATTGTTTCAATTAAAAAAGTAAGTAAGATTATGTTGCCAAATTCAGAATTAAATTTGGAATGTATTAGATTCTTGCTCGAACTACCCTGGTTGAGAACCTCAATGTAATAAGCAAAACGCATTTTAAGTCAACGCATATTTGTTTTAGAAGGTAGACTCTACAAATCTTTCAAAAGTACAATATAATAACGGGAACATATCTATAATATTTAATTATTTTTCTCAGTGATTTGTAAACTCTGCGTTATTGGCGATCATACCCTCTAAGAAAAAAATAACTTAAAAGAAGAACTAAATCGGTCAAGAAAAAAAAACTTGTACGCTATCAAAACCGTAACACCCACTCAGGAACATGTACACATCACAATAATTGTCAATACATATCAACTATATATATGATCTTTTTAACCTATACTATATCAAATGATATCATACAACACCTGTTTTGCTTATATGTGTGCGTTAACTTCTGAATGATAAAATGGGATTACTAAACTTTGTATATGGTTTCATAAAATCAAATTCGGCTTCTTGCTATTTGTTATACGCTTAGTATATGATGCTCACCTAGTGTCATGAAGCGTCGAACGAGTGACCGTATGCGTCTGTTTGTTCTGTAAGGGTCTGCTAACCCTAAGCTTTGACAGTTTCTCCACAGTGCCTGGCAAAAGTGGGAATAAAATAGTAAAATTACATGGCTTCCTGGAAACTCCGTTTCCAAAGCTGCTATCAGACCCCGAAGAATATATATTTGCAATGCACTTTGCAAGCAACATAATCTAAATTTTTGTATTACTAGCACACTAATTGTGTATTTATGTTATCAATATAATTTACTTATCCACGTCAACTCGACTGTTTTGCGGCATTCTTTGAAGTGTTTCTACTGGATTAATAAATCTGAAATTTTATTGATTTCAATATAAGTTTAATCACACAATGAAAGGCATTTCTTAAATCAGCGCATCAAAATAAGTCAATCTGTTCATTTTAAAGCCCTATTAAAGAAATTATAGTTTATTTGGTCTTTAAATCCGAACATTGCCCCAACGTGGAAGAAACAGGAAGAATGGTTTATGAACAATGTTATATCTCATTTACACATACAACTGGCATATCATAAATGACTAGCGAGTGTCATCAGCTATGAGTGGGTCGTTTTGAATTGAAATGCTTGTAAATAAATCTACATAATAAGATTCAAAGTTTATGTATTTATTTATTTATTTATTTGTGTGTATGCAAGTGGATTACAGCCACACTCAATCGACCTGAACCTCTGGCAAAATATGGGTACATATTACCAGATGTGTGGTTAGGTTTGTAGTGAAAATCGGTCGTCGGTAAGAAAAGTTATTAGCTTTTTAGTTTTTGGTGCGTATTTTACAGAGAAAATATAGAACGAGGACACCATGAAACTAAATATGGAAATACTTACACCTTCTTCCTGTCGTACATAATATACACGCCTCAGCCTAATGAACACAAATTTATATTTCCGTATTAAGAGAAATGTAAACAAAAGGTGAAATCAAAAGTGAATTCTAATACAGAGTGTTTTAAAATATGATTTGAAAAGGGAATGGTGGCATATGTGCGCATAGTGGAGAGAGACAGAGAGAGCGAGAGCGAGAGAGAGAGAGAGAGGTCTAAAGGGTGGTTAAAAAGTCAGCCAAATATCT
>JAUUEB010471421.1:0-11600 GCA_032362205.1 Clione limacina | reverse complement strand
ATTGTTATTTTTTTTGTCGGGAAAAACAAATTTAAAATAATTCGAAATAGATGAATTTGATTCTAAATGTTTCTGATGCTTTGGTGAACTCTGGTGAATTTAAACATTTTGATAGTTTTTCGCATAGCTTTTGCCACTCAGTATATGTAATGGTCTAAGCTGGTAATCGTCTCGATCTTCTTGTAGTATTGTGAATCTCAGTTAATTCTTCATTTCCTCAGTAAAAGCAAAGTCTAGTAATGTTATAAATATATATGGTGCCAGTGTGTCCCCCTGTAGCACTCCCGCCAGGATGACAAACTCTTCTATTTTATAATCTAGAGCCATAACGTTAGCTCAGGTATTTGTGTTAATGCCCTGAATTGCTCTCAGTATGTTTCTAAGAACCAAATAGGCTTTCAGCATTTTCATCATTTTACTACGGTCTATTGAGTTAAACTCTTTGTTGACCTGTGCAACAGTTGTTTTTCCATGTCTAAGTCAGTTCTGATTGTTTTTTAATTTTGGTTCCAAAACTTTCCTGGTTTTAGGAAAGATCACCCTTGTGTATAGCTGTGCTACTATACTGGAAAGGTCATAAAAATACTGAAAAGCAAAATAAGAACATTATCTTTTCCTCGATGTATCATAATTCTATAGCTTTTTGTGTGTCCTTTATCTCATCTTTTACTGGTGGATAATCCCTATATCAAGACATCCTTTGCTTTCTTGAATGTCTACAGTGTCTTCTAACGCAAATATTATCGAAGATCTTATCGCATTTTACAATCAAGAAATCTGACAAAAAATAATCAGTTAGCAACGATAAAGACGGGTTCAGCATATAAGATAATAAACTCCATCATTAAAACAGCCTTCCGTTTGACATCAGTAGAACAATGCAAACGGGATTGACCGAGAAGATTTGGAGAATAACGGTTTATGGAGATTTAGGGATTTCTGACAAGATTGGTCAAGGTCGCACTGATTTAATACTGCACGTTGGCGTCTGTGAATGAGTGATAATTATGAGGCTAAAAAATAGAAAAACAGGATCAAAAATAATAAAAAATTACCTTCAAAAAGATACCTTATCTTCTTTTAAGACCAGACATACATAAGTTCTTTTCTTAGCCAGAAATGAAATTAAATTACTTTTACATTTTGCCCGTTAATAACCATTAAATGTCACTATGACAAGCCAATGCATACTAGATTACTCATTGATCAATGGAATAACACGAAAGAGTAAGTTCGACACATTGTTGTTGAGCGATTGTAGTATTGTTAGGCGTCCATGCATACAGTTATACAGGAGCCGGTAATGTCTGACAACAGCTTCTCAATAATAATGAGAAATAAATTATGTATAATAATTGTGAATTATTCCGTAACAACTCTGTGTTATTTGGTCATAACCATGATGTAAGATTTAGTTATGATACCTCTTTTAGGCCTTTTTCTTTCATCCATCATCTCATTGTTTAGATTAAAAATATGATATTTCTTCTCTGATAACAAACAAAGCCACAACAAAATCTTACCACTATTGTCTTGGGCATAGATGTACCATTACTTGATGAAGTGATATCAAGCTGATCACAAAAAGTGATTTTACATATGAAACATTAAAACACAGTTTGAGAGACAACGTATTACACCAAAAAAATCATTTTAGGGTGTTTCATCATAGACTGTGGGAAACTTTGGCCTCATTTTCCCTTAGGTAGGTATCATTCTTACTAGCCATTAATTTCCTACTGTCTGTTAAAATAAATAGTGTAACAATTACTCATTTATATATAGGGGATAGACATTTCTACTGAGAATGACACTGATTTTCTCTTATAATTACCAATAATCAATGCCAAGATCGTTTTTGGAGAAAGAAAAAAAACTTGATAAACACAGATATTGCCTTCAGCAGACAGAAGAAGTAACTATTCATTATCCTCTCTTCTTTGGTACTTTAGCGCAGTATTCTCTATTCAGTAGAAAATAATCACGTAGACAGTATGACTTTCCACTATGACTTAACAAACAAGCTTCATGCCTTGGGGAAATATTATCCCAATTACATCGCTGGAGAGGCCGGCAGCCTGAACTTTGAACCACAAGAGGTCTACATGTTTTAGATAATCGAAAATAGCCTGGTGGTCAATTTGATTACTATGTATTAATCATTTCATTATTTTTTTTATCATTATCAAATAATACAGCCATAACAACATAATAGTCCAAACCTTAAGAAATAAACAATTGACAATAATTTAACTACTCATAGCTTTCTTTATGATCAATGGACTTTTTTGAACATAATGGTTTTATATATTTTAACAATATTTATTTTTTTATGTTTATAGTTTTAGGCCGCCTAGTAACACGGACAAAGCCAATAGATAGAAATTTGCGTTTGTAAGAAGAAGCGTCTTTCATTTGAGTATTGGAGTGTTCATGTTATCTACAAAAGAAGAAAAGCGTATCTAACAAATACCATTTCATTACATTACATTATTGAACCAGCAGTACTTTCGCCTTTCGACCTGAAACAAAGACAATACAATGACATGTTTAACAGTAACACGTTATCACGTTGGGCACAAATCGTGACTTATGTCAACCCAAAACGTCTCAAACTAAGTGTAACTTGTTGACAAAAACGTATCCTCATAGCATGTCCATTCGAGTCAATTCAAAAAGATGAATTCATACAGCAAATAATACATGTGATCACAGGCCATAGAGGATAGGGGTATCAACTCATTGACAAATATAATTGTGTTCACTGGATACACCAGTCTAGACAATACATTACAAATCAATTGAAGCACAGGTGTGGTCAAATTATCTACTTGAACACCAATGTGATAATTGCGTGAGAGAGGGGTTGAGGTGATGACAGGCAATTGTCTATTTGATAATAGCCAATGTGAAAAGTTGTTCATTCTACATTCATTTTCGCAATAATTTTCAACTATATCAAAACCTATGTTTAAGCAATGAAAGGTTGGTGGAATGCGTAACAATAAGACAAATGTTAACTGAAAAATCGAAGATGAAATGAATACCTAGGACAGTTTATAAACTAATCAGACGGTGTCTTATCCAAGTATATCCATGCTTGTATAACAGTTTATGGTTACAACATTGCTGTCGGACAGTGGTTTGTTATCGCCAATGTGTGTGTCTATAATGAAGGCCATATTGTATATTTCCCATAACATGACATTGTTATGAAATATTATTTTCTGCCAAAATAACAGTTTCAAATGTGTTTTAGGTCATCTAGTTAGTTTTCATTTAAATTGGGGTATTTAGATAAAGTGCTATAGCCGACTTTGGAAACGGCTAGAGCCGCACCGATTCCCTCAAAGCCCATGTTGTTGTTTTCTAAAAAAGAAAGGTTAAAGATAAAAGTGTGGTCGTAATCTCGTAGCCTATGGCGATCACCAACGCAGAACCCAGGCAAGATTAAACGACCTCCTTCTTGAGTCCTTCACAAATAGTTTCAACAACCCAGTACCTAAATTGTGTTGTTTTCATACATAAACTTCAATTGTATTCTTTTTTTAAATATGTCCATAGTTGTTAATTAAAATGTTAAAAACACAATTAGCTTAAGATTGTGACTTAGGAAGATGTCAAAAGTGGGTTTAATGAAAGAGAGCTCTTTGATAAGAGACGCAAAAATAATCAAACATGAGTGTTAAAAGCATTGGCATACTTTACCTATACCCTTTTATAATAACTAGGAAATAAACGACGCCACCTTGATGTTTATAAAAGTAAGGAGTTATTATCACAGCGACACAGACTATATCACATATATGGATTATTTCTCTTTCTCACTCTGTCTCTGTCTCTGTCTCTGTCTCCGTCTCCGTCTCCGTCTCCGTCTCCGTCTCCGTCTCCGTCTCTGTCTCTGTCTCTGTCTCTGTCTCTGTCTCTGTCTCTGTCTCTGTCTCTGTCTCTGTCTCTGTCTCTGTCATAATTGTTCTTAATGTGTTTCTTGTGTGTTTAATTTGAAGTAGGACATGTTCAACACAAATACAATCAGACAGCGACACAACATTGCATCCTTATTGTGAAAGGGCTTAGGGCCTATTGCAGGGATAAGCGCTATATAAATGTCATTTATTATTATTATAAAGGGAGCAATAACATATTTTTTAAAACATGTAAGACAGTAATGGGGTTGAAAATCGTTTAAGAAAATGGTTTTCATTCCCGTCCTAAATAAACATGTTCCTGCTTCAAGAACAATCCCATTCAACCGTTACAATTTCTTGGAGACGTGGGGGTTTATTATGGAAGAAAACATTTTATTACGTATTAAAAATTGAAAACGAAGGAGAATTCGCATCGTTTAACGCAGATAACATAGAGGTTTTAAACTAGGGCATCAAAGGCCGATCAAACAACTACCTGATTGTTTACCTTCCTTCCAATTAGTTCTAATCATCTTGTCGTATGTATATCTGCTCAATCACTTGACAAACCGGGCCAACTAGTCATAACATGTCTTCCAAAATGTGTGACGAAATTGAGTTTAAATGCCAAGACTAAATCTAAACTACATCTTGTTGATTTCAGACTTTACCTGCATTCTCTAGCCAGACAGAAACACTCAACTTACAACAATTGATGGGTTATTGTCAAGGAGGCACTACATGTGTAATTAATGCTCTATACAATATATCATAGCTAAATAAAGTTCATCGTGGGTGGTTGTCAGTAGAGATAAGATCTTAAAGTGTCAAACTGTATTCTAATATTTGGCCAACAAAGTCTGCATTTTTCTTAGTTAACAAGATTTTTCTAAATTTTGAAGATGTAAGATTTTTACTTGAGAACAAACATATATCAGTTAGATTGTAAACTGTATTTTTTACTTAACTTCTTCCTTCAGGTCCTGTCAGTAACCTGTTGATGGCCTTAAGCTATAATTGACATTATGATACGACTAACTACAAATCTTAGATCTGTTCAACTCAGTTCAGCTTTTTTCCACCCACACGACTATTTCGGTTGTTTATGTTCTGTAAAGACTAAGTTATTTAGTGTTTTGCTGTCGTGGACCGTGACGTGTGTCATGTGTTTATATCAATAGCAAGAGTCACCAGGAATTCAACATTACATCTACAAATATTTTATTATTCCATGAATGTTTATTGGAATATATTGAAGTTGTGATTCATTAAAAGTATAAGAGAATGTAGGAGAGGCACGTGACTGTTAGTAAGGGTGAGTTATAAGTACTATTTATAAAAACATAGTTTTTGGATATGTTTATTAGTTTGTTTCGTGTGTTTGTTTTTAGCTCTAACAGATACGTAGGACAGTGTCTGGGAGAGACACCGACATCGGTATCATTTTACACCCAGAAGTGCGGTGTCTCTTCCGTTCACTTACACACGGCTCGTAAAAGACAACAACAAACAAGTCTCCTTCTTTATTTGGTCCACTTGGCCGGTCAAAAACATTCTGTGAGTTGCAGAGTAAAGTTTTCAACACGTGATAAAGATTTTGAGATAATTTAAACGTTCTCACACTTCAGGTTCAAATTTCATAAAAATAGTAAAACGAATTTGTTGTTGACTTGTATGGTACAATTATGGAATCTGTTCAGTAAAATTGATATAATATCGCATACAAAAATGATCCTTAGATTCCAACCGATTAGGAGAAAAGTACTCAAACTATACATTTTTCTCTGTGAAACAAATTTAAATGGGAAAAACATTTTAAGGTAAAGTTATTTATTAAATTTGGTGTCTTTGGGTTAACAAACTTATCTAATTTTGTAATGAATCTGTCATTGTAGTTCGGATGTCTAGCTCATTAAAAATTACCTCTTTACGACAATTATAAGTTATGGCGGTCATCAGTCTCTTTAATTACAAAGGTAGCTTTTAAAACACTGATAGCTAATGAGAAGAAGTACACTTTACGATTAGTACACGTAGGTTTATTTAACAAGGTTGAGTTACTAGTTTGGCAGTACCTCACAAAAACTGGTTAAAGCAAAATAATGTTGATTTATAATTGTTCTTACCTTAGTGCAAGATTTATACACTGACTGTGTTGATAGTGTAACGTACCATGTTGCCAAGTTTTTGTGTTTAACTAGCACCAAGCTTAGTGCAAAAAAGTCATACAACAATGTAAATTCACTATGACTTGTGTAACCAAATGACTTGTTTTTAGATAATCAATGGTCGGATCTACATTTTTATAAACCAACGTACGTCGTATCAGTTTTAGTTTTTCAGAAAAGTTTATAATTTCACACTGTTTCTTTCCAGGCAATAAGGTGTTTCTGCTGAGCTTTTTCATATCGGGTTACGTTTATTAATACGCATCTAGACGTAGCGTCGCTCATTCTTTCTTATTAAACAAATTTGATCTTTGACTTCCCAATCAAAGTCAAGAAGCGTATATTATGACACTAGATCACCAACTCAAGATCACCTACACTAGATCACCAACACTAGGTCACCAACACTAGGTCACCAACACTAGGTCAAGATCACCAACAACATATCTCTAGTATCGGCTAAAAACTTTTAAAAGAAAAAATATTTTCCAATAACAAATCTATTCAACCATTTCATTTCCTTTTATTACTGTGAGTGCTCAAGCAATAGTTTATTCCGAAAAAAAGCTTTTTGTTGTGTCACAAATAAGAAAACAGGGTAGAATTCGCAGCGTTTAACGCATACTTCATTGACTGTTTAGATATCATGTCAAAGGCAGTATGAATTTTTTATGCGTTAAAGAAATTATGAAAATGGCCGAAAATCGCATTTAACAATAACATTTCCCAAAATTTAGGCCATGGCCTAATAGAAAAATCTTCTAAACATGTTGTATTCGCTGAAAACTCTAGGTCAATTAGTGTCTCCAGGGGCATATCGAATGTGTAAAAATTGTGCAGAGAAATCACAAATTTTACTTTCTCATTGATGTTATATTAAATTGGTCGATTACCCCACCCCCAGCAAACCAGTTTGTTTTTTGAAAACTACTAATTTCAGTCCCTTAGAAACTCAGAGAACAATATGGCTAGATTTGCGACTTGGGGTTGCATGGAATATGGATCTGGCTCCTGGACTAAATATTCTGGATAATTTTGTAAACACAAAAGTACGAAGTAAATTCCCCTGATTTGACTCATCTTTTCTGTTTACCTTTATTTAAGCCGAAATACAAAATATATGCAGCCAAAACACTTGTTTTTATGTTAAGTGTCCATTATTTTGTGTCTATTATGTATTTACTTTGAAGTAGGAAATTTCCAAACAAATATAGACACAAAGTGCAACAGTGCATACCTTATGGGGGGAAAGAGACGATACAAAGATATAATTTGGTAAACAGGTAAGATAGTAATGGGGTAGAAAATAGATTAAGAAAATTGTTTACATTCCTCCAAGAAATAACAATTTTTTCTCTTTCAATAACAAATCCATTCAACCGTTAGCTTTTTTTGTAATTACTGCACGTACAGAGGCGTCAGTTTATTATGATAGATACGTTTTTGCTATGTCATAAAAATAGAAAACAGGGCAAAATTAGCAACATTAAACCCAGACTTCATTGATGGTTAAAAGATCATATTATCAAAGTCCTATCAACCTGATTTTCTATCTTGCTTCAAATTAATTATCTTATGTTATCTGAACAATGACGTCACTTGTCGTATGTAAGTCTGCTTAAATAGTTTACACAAACACTGGGCCAACCAGTCATACCATGTGACGAAATTGAGTTAAAATGGCAAAACTAAATCTGAACTTCATCTTGTTGATTTCCATACCTTTACCTGCATTCTCTAGCCAGACAGAAACACTCAACGTACGACAATTGATGGGTTATTGTCAAGGAGGCACACTGTGTGTAATTAATACTCTATACAATATATCACATTTAAGTAGACAGATCTTCTTGGGTGGTTGTCAGTAGAGACAAGATCTTAAAGTGTCATATTGTAAACTGAAAATATTTGGCAACTAAAGTCTGCATTTTTGTTAGTTAAGAAGATATTTTCTAGATTTTAAAGTACAGTATTTGTAGTTTAAAACTAACATAACTTGTATTCTGGTGTTCGACAATGCATTCCGAAACATCACTGTTTGCCAACACCTCTTTCAGCAGTCACATATTGGCAGGCAGTGCACCCCACACTTTTGCAGTGAAACCAAATCTTGGAAGCAAAATACAAACAAGAAAATACCACAAGACAAACTCTCTTGACTACAGAGAGCCTAGATCCCAAACAGTAAGTAAACTGCAGACTCAATATATGGACAAAAGGGGACTGCTACCCAACAAATTACGAAATTAAGAGCCCAAGTGATCAATCTGCAAATGTAACAAATCTCCCCAGAAAAAATTCTGAGTGAACCTGAACCGTGCGATGGACAAAGTGTGCAGTACTGGAGAGAAGCTACACAAGTGGAGCCTCGTACCAACTGGTGAACACCCATGTGGAAACCCAGTGCCAACAATGTAACACATCCTCTACGAGTGCGACATTGGACCTACTTAACAGCACAGATAATGATCTCAAAGACTGCAACAGAGCATCCCATACAGAATACGGTGTTATCGCGGTAAGAATTCGACCTTTGATTCTCCCATGTAAGCCAATTAGCGTATATTGTATCAGTTATCACTAAGGGGTTATCGGAGATAACATGTCACTAGACAAATATTGTAATCTCAATCATCTGTAATCTGAGGTAATTCCTAACGACAAACAAACTTGATACAAAACAATAACAATGTATGACCTTTTCTGGAATTCACCCCAAGTAAGAAAGGTATAAAAAGTAGTTGTAAACTCTGAAAACTGGATTATTGGTACATTGAGAAAGATTCTCGGAGAGAAATATCTCACATTCCTTAACGTCTAGGGTCTAGACTATCCATTCTCAATAACAGGCATATCGTGTTGACAATCTAGAATGGCAAATTGGCCTTGTTAATGATAGTAAGAGATATCAACAGGTTTACATAGCTGAGATATCATGTTAATTTGAGCAATTGTTTATGGAAAGTGCATAATATCTAAACAATCATCACAGGTCAAATATGTCTATCATTATTGTAAGGGGACAATCAAACGAGAACAAAATGCAATACAATATTTTACCGAAAACTTAAAAAAAAAATTGGTACCACTTTTGACTTTTTGTATACTCATCAAAAGGAATAATTTCACTTTACAATATTATGTTAATTCTCCATAATTGTGTGTGCATTATGTATTTACTTTCAGTAGGAAATTTCTAAACCAATGCTGACAGACAGTGTAACATGCATACCTAATGGGAGTAGAGAGGCTATAGAACTATATAGTAAACAGGTAAGACAGGTACGTGAGCATCTTGTTGAAGTAAAAGTGGTTCCAGTCCCTACATAAATAACCATTCACCTATTTCATGAGCACATTGAAACATCCATTCAACCGTAGAATTCTCTCTAATTACTGCACGTGAAAAAGCGATAGTATAATATAGAAAGAAATATCCTGACTGTGTATTTGCGATTGAAAAAGAGTCATGATTCGTAAGGTACAGAGATATTGTAGACCAATCAAGCAACCACCTGTTTTGTTTATCTTCATTCCAATGAGTGTAGAAGATCCCATGTAAACTCAACAACGTCGTCATTTGTTGTAAGTATGTCTGCTTAATATGTGAGACTAGACTCAGTTTGAATGCCAAGTCTATACTAGTTTTAAGTTCATCTATTTGGTTGAGTTGAGACTCTTAATTAATATTATCTCCCTTTTATGTTTTATCTGCTCAAACACCTGCTCTTTTATGCTTCAGTTGGCGACATTTGTGCACTACTTTTTAGCACCATTTCTGTTTAAACAATCTGTCGCCACTCTTTTTTTATGATTTTTATTTTTGATTCGATTGCCAAAATAGTGAAATTTACATTAAGTAAGACAAAAATACAATGTTTTCTAGTAATAATCACACTAATGTCCAGATACAATCTAGTATGACTGGGACAAAACTAAATGACCATCTGAAATACATTATTAAAGAAGCAGTTTTACTCAATACAAAAGACATACTAAAAATATATGTAAATCGAAAGCTATATGAATTAGTAGTTCTAAGAAATTAAGTTAAATTCGAAACAAAATTCAATAATTTAGTATATCGTCTCGGATCAAACTTTATTAAACTACTAAGAAAATAAAAACACTTATTTCAGTTCACTTTATGTTTTAAATTTTATTTCATAAAGCTGAATTAAACATGTGAAATTTGTACAAACAAAATCAAAATTGACTGAAATGAATGAAGTAAACATTGAATTGAGGTGAGATTAAAACCGAATGCAAATTCATGAAGTTGTAGTTAAATTTAACTTTTAAAGCATGCATGTGAATTGTTCATACATTATGTGTCAGATGATCTCATATTTGAACTCTGAAGTGTAATGCAAAAGCGTGCGACAGAAAAGATTGTATAGTGAACTCACAAACTTTAAAACAGTTGACTAACCAACATTTATTTGTTTCAAGATGAATCAAATCAGCCGTTTTACACAGTGAGGCTATTCAAACAAATATAACTCGTCAAACTGTGTACCGAAAACTTTTACCAGTGAAACTAGAAACTCTGAAAAGAGTTAAATAAAAGTGACTTACAATGACAGTTTAACAGATCTTAAGTATCTACGTTGTTAGTTAAATGTATCAGAATTGTTCTTACTATATCTTTAACCAGTTAAAATAATGACATCTCAAATTATCAATCTGTCGGAACTCATCAATATTACTACAAAAATAGATGTTTAAAAATAGGGACATTGAGCAAACTAACATTCTACATCTGTTGTTTATTCCGTATCATTTGGTGTAAGAATACAAAACATATTTCATGGAATTTATTTAAGCAGAGAGATGTTGTGTTATAGTCTATATGTCTCTCACATCAAAGGTTAAGGGTAAAGATCTTTATTTTGCTGTATAACAACTTTTTTTATATTTGTTTCACAATGATTTTTTTTACGGAAAGTAAAATCTATTTCAAAACGATTAAATCGACAATAGAAACAAAAAAGCCAGAATATTGCTTTTTATCTTTTCATTAACTTAAAAGAAAATAAGATAAAGCAAAACTTTTACAGCTGACCAAAAAGATCCTAGGGATCTAACTCAGTTTCAAATATACGACATTCCACTGCCGTGTGGAATATCTCAAGCACCTTGCCTTAGGGCAAAGACAGTGACATATTGATATATACACCATAACATCAACATTGTAGTGATGTGTTTGATATTTAACTTATATTTATGAGTGACAGGTCTGAGTAAGTAATACTACACAAACATTATCTGATATCTTCTTTTGGTACGTATGTAGCTATAAATAGATAACCTTGCTAATACTTGGTGGTCTCGATAACAGGTTGATGTAATTTTCGGTATGCTGCATTTCATCAATTGTGTTTATTTATTGCTAACATGAAAAGTTTGATTATTACGTGAATGACGCCTATGTGGAAAACTTATCACCCTTCAAACGTGTAAGATAGTTTCTCTCTCTCTCTCTCTCTCTCTCTCTCTCTCTCTCTCTCTCTCTCTCTCTCTC
>JAUUEB010471420.1:0-19878 GCA_032362205.1 Clione limacina | reverse complement strand
GCGTTGTAGCGGGGTTAATTATAGAAGAAAAAACAAACTGGTGCAGGTAAAAAACCGCGTAGTAACGAATTCGCGTATTCCGAAATTCGCGCTGTAGAGGGTTTTTGTTAACAAAGAAATATAAGGAAAAATTCCGTGCTTTGAGAAAAGTGGCACTGTAACCGTTTTCGCGTTGTAGAGGGTGGCACTGTAGCGGGGTTCGACTGTATATGCCGACGTCGATATAAAGCAACAGCTGTGATTTCATTGATGCCACAGGTACAACCACTTATTGCTAAATGTTTTGCTTGTTAACTGGGATAAAAAAATGTTATCGCATGAAATCAACAGAAAAAACGAAACGCGCCGAGACATCGTCCGTAAGGCGACAATTATGTGGAAGCGCATCGCTAGTGAACGAGCTATAAGATAGGCGGGCGGGAATGGAGAGGACGTGGATGAGTAGAAGTGGGTTCAATGTTCTGAATTCGCTCTTACATTACAGGTACTCGCCGTAATACGACCGGCCTAGTTCATTCTAATTGATTTTATTGTTTGTATTTACTGTAATCGATTTGAACATTTCGACTTCTTCGTTTGTTCACTTTTCGTCGAGTGGTTCATGTTATCAGTAAGATGTACTCAAAGGATCGTATTCGTATTGATGAAGTCGTGGTGTGCGTAATCGTGTTGACATATAGGAACTGCTAGTACTATCATTATTGCATTGACCAGTTGGTGCAGTGGTTTAAGAATTCATGTCAACGAACATTCATTTATACCAATACTTAACATGTTGGTTATGTGTGTGATTACATTCATATGGAAATGTGTTATTTCGTAAATTCAGTATAAAGATTTTTTATATCGCAATACAGATCAGTACGTGTCTACTAGTTTGAATATTAAACAGCACACATTTAATCATTTTTGTGACAATATCCATAAAATCTAAATAATCATTTACTGATGAATGATAGCAATAAGGTTAGGATATATATTATTATAAATCTAGATATATATTAATCTATTTGTTTAGTCTTTCTTTCAATCGCTTTTCTTTCATTTCTTTTCTTTATAACCTTTCTTTCTTAATGATTTCCTCTCTTCCTTTTTTGTGCGTTAATTTTTTCAGCAATTTACTCTTTAATTATTTTTTTATAATGTTATAAACTAAATCATGAATTTGTTAACAATATTAATCCTTCAATGCTCACGATAGCAGCTTTAAGTAACTCGTATATGCTATATTTTTATCGGACATGCATTGTATACCATTAATGTTTGAGAAGCGTTAGTCTGTTTTTTGTAGTCTGTCACTAAGTTGTACCGTATTAAAATAATTTGAAAAGAATATCCGATTTATTGCTAGTACACGCTCTCAGTATGTAGGTTGGTCGGGGGAACCGTCTTCTTTACACTGACCTTTTTACTACATAGTTTTTCTAAAAGGATCTGGAGAAAAGTAGGAGGGAGACGGGGGGTAGATGACGTCGTCCATAGATAGGCAGTTAAAAAAGTTCCTTTTAAAAAAAAGTCTCTCAAAAATATATGTTGGTGGATCCAATGTTATCTTTCAGGAATCACAACACTACTATAACTCAAAAATATTGCAATACTTAGGGGCGGTATCATTCTAAAAGATTGACTATCAAATAGAGTATTATTAATGTAAACAATTAAAGTAGTATAGTATTACTATCTTATTCACATAAAATAGCGAGACTCAACAAGAACTCCATAAAAAACGAAAATGCTGACATGAAAAAGGAAAATCATACAATATGCAACATCAATTATTTGTCTTGGAAGCTAGGTCATTGTAACTATCATTGTCTTTCTCAATATCGATTTGATTGAACTACATGATTTCCATTCGATTGAAGCCAAAAATTGCAAATTTCATAGATTTTTTAATCTGATTAGCCTTACGGTTTTCATACCTATGGAAATTTGTATTTCTTTGTTGTTCATATTGTTTGCTAAGGAAGAGTTACTCTTGTATTTTTAACAATCCTTATCTTGCATTATGTAATTTAAATTACATTTCGATCAATCGAAAAAGATGAACAAAAGTATAACACGTCCAAGAAGTATTGTTTACATATGCCTCGATAAAGGAAAAAAAACATATTGATGTCTAGTGGACCTTCCACCACGACGTGTTTCATAAATTTGAAAATGCGTTTAAGTGTATGTCCACTTGTAATTTTCTTGACTTGCAATAAACATTGAGTTGAATTGCAAAATCCTTTTATATTATATGTGAACATCACATTTGAAATATTTGCTTTCTGTTATCTTTACATCAAGAAAGGGTTATCATTTTGTAAATGAACTCTTGCCTTGTAAAAAGGACGATATCGATTTCTTTGTTTGATGATTTTAGCAATTCATCCGAAATCAGGTCACAACGTAGTTATATTTTATTTTTCGTTTCATATTTAAGCTAATGAAAAGCCGGGAGAAGCTGTAGAGTTAGGGGAATTTGTTTGAGAAGGTCAGTCAAGATTAAAGATCTTATTTTTATGCAGAGTTAAATCCACTTCAAAAGCGTTTAAGAAAATGGCCAACTTTTGTGAACTTAATTTATTTTGATTGCGGGACAAGCTGCTATGATCAATATCGGTAAACACGTTTAACTACAGTGTATGCTCTGATTTAAACTCATGTTCTCTTATTATTACCAATGGAAATGTCCGATTAATGTAAGGATAACGTTTGTCGTGAAAGTTGATTTAAATGACTTAATCGAAAGTATACCATGATTTTGTATGAAATGAACATTGGGATACAATGCCTAGTGGCTTTCAGAAAATGGTGAGAAAAGCTCTACTTTAACTATTATGAGCCTCAAATAGACTTAATATCGTAACTAACATAAGAACATGTCATAATCTGTCAGAAACAGGAAATCAAAATGCATATGTAAATAGATGCATCCTGTAAGAAAAATGACGGAAAAAAAAGCGCAGCGCACATGACTAACCTTCATAAAGTAAATACACTTCTGGTTTATGTGCGAAAAGTGATTGGGGCAGCTTAAATGTCTGGCAGTGAGTGTAAAATTCCACTAAAAAATGTCCCGGAAAATTGTTATTTTTTAAAGAGTACTCTTGTAAGGTAGGAGTTAAAGCACATTGGTATCCTTTTACATTAATACAAACGGCGAATTGGTATTTTATACACAACATTTAATTCATTTCACATCAACTAACATGCCTACGTTATGTAACAAAAAGCTTACAACAAAATAGGCACGGAGCTGATGTTAGGAAATGTAGCTGAACTGAACAGCAGAGCTCACACTGTGTTTAGATTGAGCTGCCAAGTCGTGACTTATTAACGAATACTCGATGACAGAAGTAAGCCGTTTAACTGAGTGCAATAGCAATTCGGTCATCTTCAGCCATTGAGTAATTCGCTAATAATTCGTGAGTTAGACCCCAATGTGTTGTGAATTGTTTTGTAATTTGACGGGAACTACGTACTTGCTACCCAGGTCATGAAGTATGATTTGGGAATGATTGAAAGCTCCATAACAATGACAATCGTTAAGATGGGACAAAGATTGAACAAAGCTTTCTGTCTTCTAATATAATTTGTTTTCACCAATTCCTTTTGATGAATGAATAAAAAGAGCCTTGCTGAACCTCGAGTATATTCATTTTGTTTATCAAAACTCATTGGTGAATGAAATTGTACTAAAAAAACGGGACGTATTCACTCTTAACAGATCTTCCACGCGATTACGCGAGATTGAATAATATGCACTTGGCTAACCTGTACCTCTCTTCTAAAGGACTCACTAGGAAGGACTGTCTGTGTCTGCTTGACCCGTTCGGGTAATTTATTAGTGAGGTCACATCCAGAAAGCTATAGGCAAAATCTGCATGGTGTATAAAACGTTCAAGCAAATGATGTGCAGTAAAATAGTTTCTAAATAAAATACTGAAATAAAGCTAATTGAATGTAACACAAAATAAGTTAATTAAATATTGACGTTTTTTGGTTAACACTGCTAGAGTTAATACCTAGTGCTCAAGCCTGAAATGAAACAGATTTACAAATATCTAAGCTCTAATAGTTTGAAAACAATAGATGCCCTGACTAAAGCACTATATTTAATGTATTTTTTATCAATTGTAATCAAACATTGGTGTAAAGTATCCTTCTTTTCTCTCTATAAATCCATTTCATAGCTACTATGTCATGATACCTCACCAATAGGAATAAGAACTGCATTTAATAGTCACAATCAAGCCATCTACAAGAATGACGGCAGCATTACCGAAAATATATTCAAATATAATAATAATAGAAAAAGGCAAAAAATATAACATTCTTCTTAAAATCCGACGATATTTCACACTGTGCCACCGAGGAAGCTCTGGCAAAATAAGTTCCTTTTTCCCTCTTTGTTGACTTGCTGTTTTAACCCAATATAGATGGGTCTTCTCCGCCTTATTAGACGTGAGCGTTGATTAAAACTGAACGTCAGGTCTATTCAGCCGTTTTTTAAAAACTCTTTTATCGTTTTAAGATCAAGTTGTATTCAGAATTTTGAATGTTGACATAATTTGACGGATCTGAAAGATACGTCCGCAGTTGTCAAATAGGTGCTCTGGAATGTTAACATAGTTTAATATAATGTTAAATTGGGCCAATGGTTTCGAAAATGACAGTTTATCCGTACAAACATTTTAATTTTGTGGTGTATAATCATCAAGATGGAGAAAGGGATTCACCATCCGAACAATTCACCAACCGCGGAAAATACCCCCCCCCCCGAACAATTCACCATCCGGCCAATTCACCACCGGATGATTCACCACACACTTTTCTTACACATCACCAACCAGACAATTCACTTCCCGTGAACAACTAACTAAGTATTTTTAAGGCGGACAATTAAACCACCCGTTAATTTTGGAATGTCCTTATACTTCTTGTTTGCTATTCTCCATTCTTCCCTAAAAAAATGTCAGCTATTTTCCTCTTATATTCCGCTTCATGCTGCCTTCAAAATAGGCTCTAGGGGTGAAATTATAATTTTTATAGAGTCCCTGAAATGTACTACTTTATAATGCAACAAATTTAAATCTCGTCAGGACAATTAATTCTTGGGGCGGCTTAAGATATGAAAAATAATATTTTTTTTCTTGTATTTCTGTTTGTGTGTGTGCCTGTCTGTCTGTTTACGCGATAACTTGAGTAATTTTGCTCGGATCGCTTTGATTTTTTGAAAGTGTGGTAGAAAACGGGTTTTTAATTTCTGCTATTCAAATCAAGGAGCTTTTGTGAAAAATTGACGGAGTTATGGTCCTTTTTTAGTTTTTTTTGCTATATGTTCGCTGTTAATTTTGATGTGGATAAAGTTATTAATAATTTTGTGATTTTTTATTTGGGATCTAAAAATGTTCGCTTTTAACTTTTTATCCTAACTAATTAATTTTTTCAACTTTTTGAAGTGTTTTTAAAAGTTTCACAGAGTTATGGACCTTGAATTGTTTGCTATATGTTCTGTGTTACTTGTGTCTGATGTGCGTCGTTGTACTCTCTACTAGTACTCCTTTTTCTAGTTGGGAATACCTTCATATAATACGAAAAAAACGTCATGTAGTGTGTGCATGTTCTTGTATCATTGAGAATGATGGTATGCAGACACAAACATCATGAAATGCATAATCGATACATTGTACATGACGGGGATATTGTCTTACGGAAACAGTAAAGAAATTGTTGGATATTGCAATTCATCTAGAGGATGTCCACTTCAGCAGCAAGGATAGTCATTCGCGTTTTACTTACGAGCGCTGTTGATGTTGTGTAACATTCTGCTGACCTGAGACCATTTGCATGTTGAGCTAATGGTGAAGGAACACAGGCCGGATATGAGCAAGCTTTGTCGCTGGGGCCGACGACTAGTCAAGTTATTCGACAGATTCATCGTAAGAAAGGGTAAGTTACAATCATTGTGTTGTATAATGCATGTTTTTGTGATCAAGGATCAAAACCTTCAAGTATATTTTATTTTCAAAGATATCAACTCGATATTTACGCGAAGAATGAAATCAAATATATCTGAATTAAACAGCCTATCTTTCAATATATTCTTATACTATCGTTCACTGCAGCTAAGTCAGTGGTAGACGTATGAATGCATCCATATCCAGTGTGGGGGATCTTGCGCTTAAAACCCTGGTATGGTTACGCCTAACACTTTGAAAGTTGGTTGCACCTCAGAGCATTAACTCACTGACCAACTCACTCGTTTTACTTATCTGTTTATTCATTTATGCCATTCTCTTTTTCTTCATCTTTTTTTTTAGTCATCGTTTATTAACTGTCTCTAATGACTGTAATCTTTAAGATCAATTTTCATCAATACGTTTCCGCATTCAGACAGATGTAAAGAACTTAAGTGACAATATAATTACTTATCAGGTTGTGGCGCTATACACACTGGCGACGTGATGAAACAACAGCTGTGATTTCATTGATGTCACAGGGACAACTACTTATTGCTAAACGTATTGTTTGTCGTCCGGTGTAAAAAATGGTAAAACACGATAATTAAATCAAGTGAAAGTTTACGGAGAAAAACTGATTTCATTGTTTGTAATTAGTGTTATTGATTAGAGTGTTTTGACTTCTATATGTTCTCACATTGTGCGTGTTGACAGATACTGACTAGTACCACTATTATTGGATTGACTAGATAGTGCAGTTGTTTGAGAGAAGATGTTAATAAGTATTCAGTTACATCAATACCTCAATATATTCTTCATTTATGTGATTACATTCGTATGGAAAAGAGTGGTCGCCTCAATGATATATCAGGAGTATGTATCGCTATAGAAATCAGTATGTGTCCACTAGCCTTCATATAACATAAAAAACACTTTGTTGTTATATAATTCATCTTTAAATATCTTTTGAATAATGCGTCATTTGATTTAAAATTTACTTATTGTTGAATAGCAGTACAGTTAGAATATTTTTTTAAATCTATCGTTATTTGTTTGATCATTGTTTACGTGATTTATTCGTTCATTCTTTCCTTTGTTTTTCTTTTCTTCCTGAGGTCAAAATCTAGTCTTGAGTGAGTGGTTGAGTCTTTGGTTAAATGATTTAGAATGTAATGTGTAGGGGAGTGAGTAAAAGAATTATAGATTAATCGTTGAGAGAGGAAGATTGGAAAAGAAAGACATTAAATAATGTCTTTTATGTCAGAAATATGTCAGAAATATATCAGAAATATCAATATGTTTTAGTCAAGTTTGGCTGAGAGTGCATCTTTATATGCGTACTATAAAATGTTGATTTATCTACTGGAAAGACTCCGAGTTTTAAGATATTTCCCTTTATTCAGTCTCCTTGGTGAATTAAAGATATTGAAGACAGGGGGGTCTTTTTGAAATTCGGAGTGTATCTAATATATAAATTGGTCAATATTGTGTTATAAATACGGGGACTCAAACTATAGCGCCGGTATAATTTTCACAAATTGAAGATGAAATCGAAAGGAAACAAGAAAAGTTTTCAAATATGTTGATATTTTATCCAAACACAAAAGTCCGACTAGAATAGAAGATTAATTAAGAATGCGAGTGCTGACATTTCGAATCCAACCATATTATATCAACAATCGATTAATGTGTTGGGGTTTTGTTACTGTATCATTGTCTTTCGTTGTATCAATTTCTTCACCTTTATAATTCCGAATCGATTTGAAGCTGAATCAACCAGTATTAAAGATGTTTGTTGGGTGAGCCTGAGGGTATTATCTGCAAAGTATTTTTTCTATTTGCTCTTTGTGGTGTGTACCAATGCAAATTATCTCTTTGTCCTTTAAACAGACGTCTTGTGTATAATTCTATGTTATTTATTCCTTTATGTACCGTGATTGACATCATTTTATGTCATGTAAATTGCGTATTGAGCATGCGTATTGGAGTAAACAAAAGAAAATAAATAAAGTATTTTGATTCAATATGCTTCAATGAAGAATGCCAATCTCGCGTTGACACAAAACCGACTGACGAGTTGAACGACCTTACATCGTTGGCCCATGCGTCTATATGAAAAATCCATACTACATCACATAAACAACTAAAAAAACAACAATGTATAATACATGTTTGATTAATGGGACGTTATCATCGATACATATAAAGCGGTTGGTTATTTATAACTAAATCAAAGTAATTAAGGTCCTAAATCTATTTTCTTTCTCATAGTAGAGATGCATAGATAGGATGTAGGTGGCACAAATACTTTTAATTTCATTTATATTTTAATTTATGTTTATGTTCACGTAACATTGTCCATGTCAATCCACAAAACAAAGGAAGCCTATAACGATCTGTCTTGAACGCAACAAAATGATTTTTGGTGTAACATTTCTTCATGCTTGTCTGAATTAATTTATATTACTTCAAAAAACAGGAAATTTGATATTCATAAAAAAAATATGAAGAGTGGGATGATGCGTGAAAAGGAGGCCACTAAGTCCAATAGAACTTAGCAACAGTGACGCAAGCCAAACCACCATTCACTTATATATCTTACCATCATAGTTTTCTTTAAACCATTGTTCCTGTGTTATGGAATAACTCTCTTAATAAGATATTATTATGTTCGTATGGTTACTATAAGCTTCCTCAATATTCCAAATAGAAACATTGATTATACTTATAGCAAATATATTCATGTCTGTCTGCCTTTCTGCTTTCTGTGTTCCTGTCGTTCTGTCTTTCTGTCTTTCTTGTATTTCTGTCTCCCTGTCTTTCCGTATTTCAGTATTTCAGTATATCTGTCTGTCTCTTCTAGCTACTCCCATCTCTCATTCTCTTCCACTCGCTCACACTCGTAGAGTCTCTCTTATTAAAATGTGTGCTCTAACAGTGTGTCTCCTTCACCTTACCATCCCTCCCATTCTCCAACTAAATTCTGATTATCTCTTTAGTTCAAAAATAGAGTTATCAGCAAATGCTTGATACCATAAAGGTCGAGACTGTATATGTTACACGAAATAGGCCAGATGCTATGCTATATGTGCAACTTTTCTTATGTTACCTGTTGTATTTTCCCATAGAACAAATTACTTTATTTATTTTCTCCGTTCGTCCTCACAATTCGTGTTTTCTTTCTCGCTATTTTTAGCGCCGCAAATTGAAATCATCGCTTTCTTACACGAGTAACATGTTGTTGCTTTTGAAATGCACTCAAGCCATGTTTTTAACGGTTTTTAAGTTCGAATTGTTTAAAACAGGTTTGATGCAATATTGTTTCAATAGAGTTATCTGGTTCATGATAATTTTGATGTAAAAAGTTACGGTGTTGTAGGTGAAGGCCAGTTCTTTTAAAGAATGTTGATAGATTAGTTATATGCAGATGTTTGGCCATTTTAAAACCATGAAAGAAATGTACACATTATATTAAATTTATTTTAACTGTTCACGGGATCAACATCTTTTAACATTGTTTAGCTACCGAATTCATGATCAATTCCGTTTTTTCTCTCATTTCTTACCGATGAATAAAAAGAATATTTTCTGAAATGACATACAATAAACGTTTAGCTCACACTGTGTTTGGACCTCCTTGTCGTTCAGACCCAGTACAATGCTCTTCAAATAATGATCCTCCCATGTTACAAAAATATTATATTGGGGTTAGCAGTGCATGTCAATCTTGATAGTGTATGTTTATGTTTCATAGAGTGCATGTCAATCTTCACAGTTTCTTTATGTTTCTTGCAGTGCATGTCATGATCTGAACAGGTTGTTTTTAACATTATCTAGTTTAAAAACTGCTGATTACATTAAGATTGCAGTAGTGATGAAGCCCGATCAGGTCCCAATTTAATCGATTTTAAGTCTTGTTGTTAAATGTCAACGCATAACCGGAGATTGACATTTTGGAAAGTCAATCTACACATTTTTCACGCACACAGATTACGCGAGATTAAAAAATGTATTTGACGGAAGTTTACAGGCTGAAAATGAAAAAAGGGCAACATTTTCTTTGAATATACAAATTGCGTACGACTGTCACAAATAGGTATTCATAGCTTAACAGTCTTTCAAGAAGTTTAAATTCTAACCACAAAATTACACAAAATGAGAGCCAATTTCCTACTTTATGTTACACAAAGCTATGCTTAATTGATGGCATCATAAAATAGTGCACACTGTACAATATATGTGCTTCTGCAGGGTTGTTATTGGAAAATAAAAAACACATGGTAAACTATGAAAACAGTTTTTATTTATAAATTGATTTATTGGTTACATTGTATTACCATATGAAGAGATATAAAGTCAACACAATATTATAATCGGCAATAAGCTACACCAAGGAAACAGTACTAAACGAAATGCATGGACAATCAAAGGAAATGACATAAATACTATCACACTTATATAATAACACAACACTAACAACAGCAAAAAAAGGATGGTGATAATACGCTCTTTCTTAGAATGTGATTGCATTTAAGGCAGTGCCTTTTTATCTTCGCAATATTTGATACATGAGGCTTATTTGCATTACGCGCAAACTGACTCAAAGCCAAAGATTTCGGTAAAAATTGTTACTAGCTGTATCTATACAAATGAGACAAATACAGAACGCCAAAAGACATTGAGGACATATGGGTCAAATAAGTCCATATTTTCCTCAGGCCTTGTTGACGTGTTCAGTTAAACCAATACGGACAGCTATTCAGCCCTTTCACCGGTGAGCGTTAATTAAACTCAACGTCAGGTCAATACAACTGATTCTGTTTGAACTCTTTTATTCTTAGCACGCCGCTTGTTTGTTAAGAATTCTAAATTTTCAAAACATGTGTGGAATCTGAAAGATGTGAGGTTTTTACATGAGTTTGTATTACTCTTTTACAGAGGTGCAGAATCTGAGAAAACTCATTAATATTCTGAACACTTCTGAAGCTTTATTCTCCATACATCCTGTCGTACCTAGAAATTTGTTGTATGTCATCTGTCGGTTAATGTTTGATTTTATCTAGTTTAATCATTTCACATAACACCATATACGTCTCACATTAGAGTTCTCTTTCGGAGGAAAACAAAGCGAGCTGTTACTCTTGTAGCATAACGCAGCACTTGTAATGTTTTTGACTGAAATACTTTCATACTGTCTTTGACATCATTATGATGTCTTGTTTATTTTCTTGACGCCGTGTTGACGCACGTGATTTACTATTCATTAACTCTCTGATATTTACGAGTCACCAAGGCCTGAGGTGGTTGTGATATGTCATTATTTTAAATATGTGTGTTTTGGCACGATTTTCACCTATTCTGAGTCCATCAAAAAACCTCTTGACCTTGACTAATCTTTGTGAATATTTTTTATTTAAATATCGACATATAATATATCCCTTTGTGGTTGTGGGCGTATACTGTTGCCAAATTCTGTTTTCGCCTTTCTTTTATCTTGACTCAACCATAAATAGATTGAGCAATGTACTAATCTTTATCAATTCCATTCATGTTTCAGAAATGATATATGAACGTTATGTTTAAAAGCTAAGATATCTAAGTTTCCTTACAAATAAAAGTATTACAAGTGAAAAAATGTGCTAGTGTCATGTTCATTATTTTATCTAATAAAAAAGGAAAACAATCTTTTATCGGAGTTTTATTAGTAATTTATGTTAAGAATTGGTGTTGAGAAAGTATCTAATACGCATCTGTAATGTCTATCTACTTCTTTAAACATTGAGATGTCAAATCAGATTTGATAACATCTTGCTTCAACACTATCTAAAATGCATGACGTCAGTGAAGAAAGTCAAATTTGCCTCAATGACTTTTAAGATCAAAAGATAGTGCCCATCCCCTAGATTGCCTCATGGGTGTTTTGATTAGTGTAAGGAAGCGACTGAGATGGCTGTCACGTGTCAATTTCGTTTCAACTCAAGGGTCATTGAGTTAAAAATAATTTTCTTATTAAATCAACATGGCTTCGAGATAATCTTCATTTAAGAAAATCCTATTTAGGATGCTAAAGCCCTGGGATGTACTTTAGACTTAAACGACAAATTGACCGTTCTCGTCATTAACTGAAGAATAAAGGAATTCGTGTTTTTCTGTTCACTATTTCAGCCTTTTCTGTCATCAAGGTTTGAAGAGCCATCATTGAAATATTTAATCAGTAATAACCAGTTGCTCATGTCCAGGTTGCATTTTAATGAATATTGATTAAACAAGCTGTGTCATTGTTTTATTATACATCTTCCTGTCTCTATAATATTTATTTATTTACAAAAAATGTAGACGTTAACAAATTTTTCTTTGTTATCATGTGATAAATTTGAATTTATTCAATTTTTTTAAAGATAACATATCTACTTGTGTCACACAGACTTTACTGAGCATTATAATATATTGATACATAACTTGTTGTAACAAAATAACTTTCACCAAGTTATATATCAATATATTATATTTTACTTTTGTTAACACGTGCAGCATGACTCGTACAATCTATACAGTCAACATACTTTAACTGACATCGGACTGACAAATCTTTGCCTGAATTCAATGCGACACATAACGGGCAAAGTGAGACAGCTTCAATATCTAAAATTAATAAATAAGTTTTAAGCGTGCCGAGATTCAAACACTCGCTCTTTAACTGATTATTCGGACAACATAACCTTTGATCCAATCGGTTGGTCATTTGTAAACTCGGTTCGAATCCCGGTCAAGTCACGCCTTAAACTTCATAAACTTGGCATTTCATCAGAAGACGCGCCTGGTGCTTGGCATTATGCATGCTTTACTAAGAACATTTAACTTTCTCCAATTATTGTAAACATTATGTTATTCATACTTTGCTTGACGTTGTGTACACTTTAAGCCATAGATTAAAACATTTTTTTTAAATGGAAAAAAATGTTGAAATGATTTCTTAATTTGATATATGAAGCTGTCATTTATGACATTCGGATCATATTCTTGCCTTTCTAAGAGGTAAAACCAACACACCCCATGGGTCCTGTTTGACTTAGCCTTCTCATAATGATTGATGAATTTGTATACAGAGTACCAAAAATTGGATTTACAAATTTAATTTAAAGTAATGAAAATGATTTTGGCACAAGAGTACAGTGTAAACATTATTTGCAACAAAAACATTATTTTTATTACCACAATAGGTAACAGTGATGTACTGTTTGAATTAGTGAGTTAGTGAGTGAGTGAGTGAGTGTTTAAATGAGCAAGTTAGTGAGTGAATGATTGTGTTAATAGGTCAGTGAGTGAGTGAGTGAGTAAGTGGCAATGTGAGTGAATGAGTGAGTGTGTGTATAGGACGATGAGTAAATAAGTGAATGAGTAAGTGAGTAAGTAATTGATTGAGTGATTGAGTGATTGAACGAGTGGCTAGGTGATTGAGTGGTCGAGTGGTTGAGTGAATGAGTGAGTGATTAAGTGAGTAAGTGACTGAGTTAGTGAGTGAGTGAGTGTGTGTAAGTTACAAAGTAAATTAAAAAAGGGAGCTAGCTAGATAGGGTTAACGGATGAGTTAGTGTGTGAGTAAAAGTGGGAGTATATGCGTTATTATGTGAGTGCGCGTGTGAGTGAGTGAGTTAGTAAGTTAGATGAGTGGGTGAGTGAGCTAGTGATTAAATCGGTGAGTGACTGAGTGAATGAGTGAGATATTTTTTGAATGAGTAAGTGTGGGGGAGAACGAATTGTTAGTGCAAAAATGAAAATGAATCACCTTATTTTTTTTTTCTCAAATGCTATTCAAGAAACCTTGAAACATCGGATAGTCAGTCGTACTGACGATCGATATGCAAATGGGAACAGTAAGCTAGTTTTTGGCATTGACAGCTTTTTTTCTTTTAACTTGTTGTCCTATTCTAAAAAACCCGTGTTATGTGTTGTACGCCATTAAGACACGCTAGATGGAAGTTAGCGAGCAAGAAAGATCGCAACAACTGACAACGTTTCAACAATCAATATCATCTTATCATAATGGATCTAAGAAAGTTAAAAACAGGGGGTCTATGCACGTTTTTTCTAGGAAGTTTTAGATCGACAATTGATACTTTTCTTATAGTTTCAAGTGTTTCGGATCGTGTAGTGATATTTATTTTTTGATTAAAAGCCCAATTTTTGCGTTCTTAAAGATCAAAAGTTGAGCCGTCGTCGTTGCGTTTTTCCGACCTGTATTTAGTTGCCGTTGTTGCGTTTTCCATTCCGGCGTTTTTGTGTTAATTTTTTTTTGTAAAAGAAACATTTAATTATACTCTCACCTCACCCTCTGAGCAAATTGTTAGATCTGTCTTAAACGTTCGAAGAACGGGGCATGTCCTAGTTATCATAATGGAGATTGAACTCACCTTCTATATAATTGTTCTAACCGTATTTAGCACTGAATCAATTAACATTTTCTTGATTGTTATTTAATGATGGCATTCTTTGAAACTCACTTCAGAATCTGAGAAAAAAAAAAAAAAAAAAAAAATTAGTTATTAAAAACATTCATAAAATTCTCAAATAAATTCGCATTCCTAAAACTCAATATATACTTTGCTTATATACGTTTATTCTACTCGCATATCTTTTTAGTAATGTTACAAACAATGTCAGCATTACGGCAGAAGTGAATGGCATCCGGTCAACCTGTCCCTTGTATTTCCTGTTTGGGATTTGGTGAGTCAAAGGATCAATAATTCCTTCCGATAAGGCTACGACTAACCACTATCACAAACGTTAGTTTATTGAGTATTCACGTCTGTGGTGGTTTAAAACAGAAAAGGTGGTGTTGTTTTGTGTCACGCCTTGATCAGAAACATAAAGAATGGTAAATCTTATTATCCTTATACTTATGATTCATCAATGAGACTTTTTCAAAGATGTAATCGATATTTGAAAAGAAACTAAAAACTATGCCTGCACATATAGTCCGTTCCAAAATGAGATAGATTTCCAATTCTGATTGTTTACTCAAATTGTAATCATATCTTCACTAAATTTGTTTCAAATGAATCGTTATTGTATTTCATTCTTTTCTGTCACCGATTTGTAAAAAAAAATTATATAAATAAACACGACAAAAAATTGTGCGTGCAGTTTTAAAATTTAAAATGTGTTTAATCAACATGTTAATGCATCACTTTGAATATGTCCACATCTATTAAAGTTAGAAACAAGTGGTTCTCTATTTATCAACGAAGCAATGCGATTTAGTACTTTTAGGTACAGTAAAAAAACTGCAAAACTCGCGCGGTGGGCAATGGTGCTTTGCGCCAACACCCCCTACAGTTTGAAGAATTACACAAATAAAAAAGTATTGAAAGACTAAAAAGTTATTAAGAAAATGTCACCCCTACAGAAAGGGGCTTCGCGCCAACATTCCCCCAAAAAAGGAAAAGCCTAGATATACGTCCCTGTTTTCACATATATGACCCCACAGTTTGAAGAAATAAAAGAAAAAGAATAGCACCATCATTGAAAGGAAGTAAGATTGTTAATGTACATTTTACAATATGTAAACAGGATACCGTTATTGTTACACAGCGACATGCCCGTATCGAATAACTTCAATCCTATTCAAATGACATTATATAGGAAATGCGTTTTTAGGCTAAAATTGTGTATTTTGAGGAAGGGTGGACACTCAGAAAACGTCATGTAACTTTTACAAACATAAATATTTTGAGTTAATTTAAACATGTCAATAAATGCGTAACATTGCTCGACCAGTTATAACAACGAGTGTTTGTGTGAGTTGTGTTAAACAATTAAATGTTATCGGTAACGCTCTTTTGTGGACAGCTGGTATATCTGTAACACCTCTGAACAAATACAAACAAGATACCGTGATTGATCTTTGATAATAAACGTAACAAAGTCATTTGAATGTCATTATATGTAAATAGTTAATAAAAAAATTACCACAAGAGATGCGAACCGGAAAACCGTCGAAAATCGTCGATATGATTTTGATTTATTGTTACAAAGTATATTTTCTATGAATTACTTTTATCTATTTAGATGGTGTAATCTACCAAGGCTGTTTGTTAATTATTTATCTACATTGGATAACATACCTGGCTATGGCTCACAATGAAAAGCAGAAGGATCTTTTTATGAGAAAAGAAAGCACATCCTAAATTAAAGTTGATTTACCTTTTGCTGCCCATGGTATAATAATCTGTATGTACTCGTGCATGTTTTTATAATTTGTTAAGAGAGTGTTATTAGATATTAGACGTTCAGATCAAAGAACATAGTGTAATTCAAAGAAGAAGTTAATTTCATTTTACAGTGCTTTTTTCTTTGATGTGAATAGTTGTTGGTGTTTGCTATGAACTAAACATGTGTTTTTTGTTAACTGTTAACATCAAGATAATTGAAACAGAGTTATGCGTTTTGCGCATATTTTGTTCTTATTGTAAATACGCATATTATTTGTATATGAACAAAAACATGTCAAATAGTTTGTTCATGCTCTGGTCGTATTGAGGATGATAATATGACGAAAAAACACCATAACAGCAATTCAATGCAGTGTGAGTGGCGGTGACATTCCTTTACGGAAACATACATATTTACTAAGACATCTGTGAATACTGCGATTATAAGAGATTTGTTCAGAAGCAAGAATAGTCATGTGTGCTTTCGTTTGATTTACGAGCGCTATTAATGCGGACAATTAACATTAGTCCCTTTGCATTGTGTGCTAACCGTGAAGGAATACAGACCAGATATGAGCAAGCTTTGTCGTTGGGGACGGAAATTAGTCAAGTTAATCGACAGGCCATTCATAGCAAAGGGTAAGTTATGATCATTCTTTTGTACGAATGACCTGGTTAGAAAAGTTTTAAATTAAATTAAGTTTCCAATAAGGGTTGATATATAACTAGAAAAAATTAGTATTCGTAGAGAGTAAAACCACCCATATCAGACACAAGAACCTTTTCATATAGCAAAACATCTCAAGGGCAATAACTTTAAGAGGTCACTACAAGAGCCTGTGTGCAATATTTTAGGGTCTTACTCCCAACGATGCAACCACTGCCTAAATAACGTACATGAAAATCATAAAAGGGACATCACTCTGTGCCAAAACTGTTCTTTTTTCAAAATATTGAAATACAGCTTTTAGGGACCCACGAATTAAGCCTCTGTGCAATATTTCAGATTTCTATCTTTGACGTTGGAACCACAGCGTGTTCGCAAAAAACTAAGACATATCGCAAAATAATCAAAGGGGCCATAACTTTGTTATTTAATTTATTATTCAAAAAATTGTGAAATCTGATTTTATGTAGTAACAAGAAGAGCCTCTTTGCAAGATTTCAGATTCTTAGTGTATTTTGCCAAATAAACAAAGAACACATAGCAAAAAAGGGCCATAACTCCGTACATTTCCCACAAATATTTCTGGATTTAGATAGCAGTAATTATATTCCTGGTTTTCATCATCCTTCTAAAATTAAAGAGATCCGAGCAAAATTACTCAAGTTATCGGGTAAACAGACAAACACACAGACAGATAGACAAGACGAAAATATACCACTGCACAATTTAATCGTTCGTGGAATGATTTGTTGCTGAACTTTACACATATTGTGCCAAAGTCGTATGGAATAACTAATCTTGTTTTTATTTGTATTACAATTCAAGTAACACCCTTTCGTTTGCTACTTTTATGTGAAAAAATGGCGTCCATTCATAATTGCGCCTTCCATTGCTTTTTATTATTTCATTATAACCTTAACTTTCGCCAACATTTGTATTGTCGCTCCCCTCTCAGCCATAGACTCAGGATGAATAGTTGCAAACTCCTGATATTTTTACTTGCTTTTTGTTATAAAGTTAATAATATACGCCTTATTTTGAGACAATAGGAATTGCCAGATGAGTGTGGACAGTCTAGAAGTATTGTACAAGCTTTAGCAAGCATTCTTACCCTTGTTGTTTTTGCCGTTAATTTGCATAGTATACGTGTAGCAGACTATCTCACGGTCAGCCATCAGACAAATCAATCTTAATTTATCGAAGACTCAGACTGACAACGTGAGAATTACAATTGTCTAATAACTAAGACATTTACTTTCTCTTTTTAGAAACACCTTCGTACTTGGTTATTTTCTCAGTGAGTGAGTGAGATATTAACCCTGCTGTCTCACCATCTAAACGACCAATGTAAATGGCGTGCATCTTTATGTGTATAGAGCGTCATTACTAGTTGGCTCACCTATCTCGATAATATAGACGGCACCGATTGTTATGAGTTGAATGAATTCAGTGATCGATCAATCGATCGTTTTAAAGTACTTTGTATTAGTAGAAGACAAACAAGCAAATGAATGATTACAAAAGGGGCTCCCTTTTATGGCTTTTGCTCTTGGTAGCTATGAAATGAACGAGACGACGCGTTTTTCGTCTACTGGCATTACAACTTTGCTGAATAATTTATCTCAATATAAATTTAATCACAAAATGAATAATATTTTCGAAATCAGTGTAACAAAATTAGTCTATTTGGTTGTGAGGATTTATTTTAAAGCCTTTTAAAAAATGTTTTGTTAGTCAAATCTGAACATTATATTTAACTAAATATAAAATTATAAACAGAATAAGAATTGTCATTGAAATTCATATCCTTGCAGTATGTCACAATCACGAACATATGCAACATTTGTCTCAATGGTTAAAACCTCCTTCTTAGGAGCGGAAGGTCCGGTGTTCGAATCCATGTAGGGTCATACCTAAACAAATGTAGAAATTATAATTAGCAGTAGTCTCTACTGCCGCATGACATAAGCATATTAAGTGAATAGCATACTTTAATTACCCGGTCTTAGCTTACATCCTCTGTGTGGTAGGATGGAGAATTGTCGCAGAAGCACATTCGTCAATTTAATCAACCATGCGTTAATGGATACATTTAAACACCTTACAAAAACATTACAAATATAAATCATCACATGATAAGATAGAGATACAATTATATTTCAGACATTCTCTCAACTTGCACTTTCTAAGAATTAATCAACTGAATGAAGTTTAATTGATTACTGCGTTTGCTGATTTAAAAATGGTTACAGACAGACGATATTAGAATTCAAATTGCCTCTAGAATTAATCACACGAGTGGTGGCTTCGGTGCACTTCTTTCTGAATGCTAGAATAAACCATGTTAGAAAGGAATAAATCAAGCAAATAACTAAGCAGAATATACATGGCGTTGAACTTTTGTGATTCAAAAAATATAAAACCGCAATAAAAACGAGTTATTGCTATTCAAGGAACGGGTTAACCTCATTCAACGCTGCACCCAGCTCTCATAACTTCAGATTTAGATACTAAAATAACAAGAGCAAATAACTCAGAAACGACATATATTTTAACTTTTGTTTATTCTTAAGTAGACGTACTGTCTTTTTCGGATCAATTTAAAAACGCATACTTTGACTGAATTATATACGTAAGTTTATAGGGTAAACAGTTAAAGCGTAGTACAAAAGGAATGCATCCTTACTATGTTTTTGCTGTTCATATTTGAAATGTGTATCCATTCAACCTTTAATCCGATGATCAAACGGAAATATTACAGTCAACTTTTGAAGGTGATAAACCTAAATTACAAAAGTGATTGATGAATTGGCCTTCATAGTCATATAACAAAAAACTGTTCACATTGTAAAAGGAATTCCTACATTCCCGTTATCAAGTGACGTACTTGTCTATGGATTTAATCAAACGCGAAGAAATCTGAAGAATGTTTTGACACTTCGAAGAACAAACAATAAGTAACTGGCATTTTTTTCTCGACTGGCGTGTTATTCCGACCACCCACAATTTATTTGTGGTGGGAGGTCTGTTTTCACGCGCATGAAATGTG
>JAUUEB010471409.1:0-11600 GCA_032362205.1 Clione limacina | reverse complement strand
CCAATATATTCCTGATGGTTCAGTTTCAATTATTTTGTTAAAAATTTTGTTTTTCTAGTGCTTTTCTCGAATGTGTGTTTTCAGTCAATCTCCATCGTCTCTAAGTATTATTTGTTAAACTATGAAACATAACTTATTGAGGCCTCGGCACCATTTGACGAACATTTAACATTTTTAAAAGTCCAACTTTGCCTTTTTTTTCGCAGTTATTTGTTTTTCCTGAAATTGCCAAAAAATATAAGTACTCCGCTCATTCTCAGGGTTCTTTTTATCTTCTTCCTTTCCTCTCCGTCTGTTAACAACTTATAAGGTAAAAAATATTCAGCGTAATTCAGCTAATCTTTTGGGATGGTAAGAGCTACTGTTGCATTATAATCTTTCAATGATCTCGATTAGTCATGATGTGTTTCTACTTCTATTGTATACACCTCGTGCAAGATGCATGTTTATATTTACAACATGGCATTGACAGAAGAGCGCCAGATTATCTACAAGCTCAAAATCCTCTATTTATCACGTTGATGTGCAAGACCTAAGTATATATTTTTTAAATTGTCATCAAAGTAAATCTTAAGAACAACTATAAGCTATGATATCAATATCAGTGAATTGATAGCAGCTGTAACAAGATGGTGAAAAGACTTATTTCTTGGACACAATAAGGTAAAATAATCGATAATACATCTATCATAGTTTTATTGTGAACTCAAGATGTTCAGATCATTTCAATATGTTCAGATCACTCTCCCTTAATTCCTCATAAGAAACTTAAGTATGATTTGTTTGATTTAACGACGTGTTTAAATTAAAAAGCAGTCTTGTATCGATTATCATCTGTCAGATTTTTAATGCCCCCACATCTTAATCGGCTTGAAGATATCTCAAGTTGTGGGCGTTACAAAATCATCAATTAAAAATCGAAATAATATTAGCTGAATACCGCCTGTCGACCGACAACAAAACTACGCTAAAATATCAATGATACGAGGGGATTTCTCCTTTGTGATTTTGATGTTAATCTCTATTGAACGATGAAAGATCTATTGTGAGCAATGATCATTATTGACTAGTTGTATGTACCGTGGTGTAAAGAGAATTGTTATTTCTTTCCTCCTGAAGTGAAGAGTCTATTCACATCTTAATATGATTTGAAAGATTAAGACCCGATGTTGTAGCTTGGTCAATAAGATCTGATCCCTATGATATTGCCTAAACAAACAGAGAGCAGCTTTCAGAAACATCATCGCCGATGTTCATCAAACTCCAATCGGCTTTACTGAGAGATGAAAGACAACAAGCAGACGTTTAAATCAATAGATTCCTTCGTGTATTACACCATTCGTTTTTGTACGGTGCATCAATTATACCGTATGTTCTTAAGTCTTTTTATTTGGTGATTAAATTGAGACTGAGGCTGTCGCCGCAGGGTGAGACGAAGATTAAATTCGCCCTGTCAAATTTGATATAATTGAAGAATGACGTTTTCTCTAAGAACATAATAAGGCAGCCAAGAGGATGTCTGTATGAAGACGTAGCATGTTGACCGACTGTTGAGACTCACGTCACTCGCCACGAAGCGTGTTAGTCATCTTGAAAGCAGCTGCAACATCACATAATGATATTTCATCTCTTTTATCTTCTATTCTTTTATCTTCTATTCTTTTATTTATGGCTTTATTCGGTCCTTTTCTCCTTTCTTAACCAATGAAACACCTGGTTCTTTGATTGATTTTCAAACTAAGGTAGATTGCTGCTAAGTGCGAGTCCAGTGTGTAACTTTCATTTGCTATTGCTAACACATGCAATATACGCCTTACACTTACTGTCATTTTGAACAAGCAATATAGGGACTGGCCCAGCAGGTTATTTTTTGGGTGTATTATATTTGAACGACAAATGATGAAGAAAGTTCAGTTTTTATCACATCTCTCCAATGATATTGTCCCATGTATGATAGGTTTTTAAATGTAACAATAAAACATGATGGTGCAGTATAATACGTTCATGATGAAGAGGATTACAAGGTATTTGATAAGGTATAGACGCACATGCTTAACTGTCGGCTTAATTATTTTTTCGCTTGAAATTATTTGTCAAAAGTATAATTCTACATTTAATTTGAACCAAGGAGCTAGATTGGAATGGAAAAAGAAGTATTATATTATATTCATAGGTTTCTTGCTCTTCGTATAGTGTATTTAGTAAACCTTCCCAATATTTTGATACCTATGTGTTGTTTTTTCAGCTAGCTTCAAAATAAATAAGTGAATGTTTACCCCGTTAGACCCCCTGGTGCGGTATAAATCATGTACTACACGGGTGTTAACACAGTGTGTCATCATATGCTTATGACATGTTCAGTAAATGAGCTTATCTTATTTATTGAATTAAAAACACGCACAATTTTGCCTTTAATTTCCATAATATATTTTTAAAAAGCACATAACAAGTCCAAAATAATAAATCAAATAAGTATTTTGAAGGAAGTAATTAAACGGTATATTACATTTTACAAATTAATATAAATCATTTCTAGTTTTTGAATCGTTTATCTTTTTTAATTAAATGACGAAGAAATGATGATGAGTCTTGTTCATGATGTGATTTTTAAAATAAGAAAATGAGCGTTCACCATAATACTAAAAGGAAGTTGTATGCTTCTTTAAAATCAATATGTCTAAATAGGAACTAAGAGCTTTACCATCAACATTAATTAGGTCTCTGAGATCAGTCGGTACAGTAGCATTTAAACATTTGTAGTCAAAGAGTATGAAACCTTGCATTCTATTCTACTTTTAACTGGTAACTAGTGCAACTCAATTAAGATCTAAAACACTTTGTTGAATAGAGAGATTACTTTGAACACCGTAAACAACAAAGTTGTCAAAATTAGGGCGTCATGTTTTAAACCACAAATCAATTAAATCAACGTTTCCTTATTTCCCCTCAATCTGTTTAATTCTCTATTAATCCCCAAGCTTCTCGCACCTTCTAGCATCTATTCTTGTTCCTCGTTATCGGCTTTGTGACTTCTGTTTCCATCAATTGAAGATGGCCTTAGGCAATTGATTTCCCCAATAAAGACAAAACAACTACTGGCATAGCGTCAACGACTTTTGATTTTTCACGCTTCTTGCCCTATTATTATATCGATAAATAATGACTGTACTGCCGTTATAATCGTCCGAGAGAGATACTTGTCGTGTTTTTTCTGATCGCATGGCAGGAATAATTAGCTAACATCTTTTAATTTCTAGAGAGATAATCGTTTTACACGGAAGAATTATTATTGAGATGTCTGTATAATTGTTACAAATCGAAACTGTGCGAGAATTCTAACCAAAATAATTGAACTGCGAGTTTGATTTGTTAGACCGTATTGATCAGTCGGTAAATATTAAATATGTTGGATATGTGTAGTCAAATCTATTCAAACACGACCAAAATGTAACGTGTTGTTGTGAAGTACTCTGGTGTTAGCTAAATCTATTTTTATAATTGGAATGTTTTCTTTTCAAGGTCCCAATACCGTTTCCACAGTTTTCTATTCCCAAAAATAACCTCAACGGTTTTCTAGGTCCCAATAGAGCCGCGATTATTCATCGGAACCTAATTTCGTAACAACAGTGTGTTTATAACATTTAATTATTATTGTCTAAATACTGATAAAGTGAGTTATAACTCTCTATCATCTCTATCATAGCCTCCAAACCAACAATGTTCGTGTACTGAACCAATTGACCCTGGATATTGGTTTTAGTTAATTCAAGCTCCCATCATAGACATTTCTACAATATGCGCTATCAAGAGAAGCTGTTTAACCGTGTCCCTATTTTGCTTAGGGCCAAGTTATCTCCACTCTTGATCAATTCTGATCGTGAGTCGAAGGAAATTGTCACCGGAAACATCATTTCTTACTCATAATCAACAACGCCAGGCTAATTGAACCTATTTGTGGAATGGTTATGTCCCTTAAAGTTACAATTATAGTTGATGGCATGGATAGGTCATGTGATGTTTAGTTCTTGACCCAACATGAGAAGGTTAAGGTGGAACTTCTCTTGGTAAGGTCCCTGCCTCCACGAAGTCTTATTGCCTCCGAGGCAAGTCAAAGGGTGCCAACCTGTTCGTGGTATAATAAAGTGGAACCGAAGCTGCCTGATGTTGTGTTCTTGCATCTCAGTATTGGCATTCTGAGAGGCTGGACTCATTCAATTAGAGTTGGTTAACAGTTAGATGAAAAGCTAATTGACATCTTTGGGTCACTGTCCCATTAAATAGAGTACTATGTACATTATAAAGAAAGGAGGTTGCCATGGAAAACAGCGAACACTATTAAAAGACAGACCTTTACATATACTTTTAATAGCTAAGGCCATGGCTTACGCATGCTTTTATCTATTGATTAATTAATTTATCTATCCAATAATTATGTTTGTAATTTGTGTATCAATTTATACAAACATTCCTTATCGTATTCAATTTTAATGGAGTTATCTATTTATTAGTCTAACTACTCACTCGTGTGTTATATACTTGTGTGTCTAATTCTTATATTATCAATTCCTTGATTCAATCGTTAGGCAATCAATTAATGTATCCACTTTATTTATTAATCTATAATTGATCTCTATATATTGATAATGAATTGATTAAATCATTTAGTCATGTGTCAATTCATTCAATTTATTATCTTTTATATATTTACTTCATCAATTGGTTTTAGATATTTTTTCACACTGTTTTACTTATATATTCATCTACATTTTTATCTGCTCAACTTTTTTTTTTCGTTTTTTTGTGATACGTATTTAATGTTGATAGACTGATCACGATATAATAGATGAAAAGAGTTGAATCCAATATACTAAACATTTGATTAGTCTATCATAAAATCAATACAGCGGATACACGCAATAGGTTTTTGACTTCAATGGAACACTTTTACATAGCCTTTTCAATTCGCTAACTCATTCAACAATTAATCGATTTAATTACTTACCAATATTTGTTTGTTGGTTTTCATGAGTTCGCTTTTACTTTAAATTGTTTTTTTTTTAGGGTTCCGGTTGTTCTTTGAATTATGATGTAAAAATTATTGATTGATTAACTTATTAGGTAATGTATTTATGTAATTATTTTTTCGTTTAAGTCATTCACGCATTCATGCTCACTTTGTCTTTATTAACTTATGTTTGTATTTGTTTAAAAATCAATGAAGTTCCTTCACCAATTTCTTTATACAATAATTTACTCATTACTTATTTATCTGTGTAGCTTTTTTAATCAATTTATGTTTTAACTCCAATATATTAATTCAATACATTAATATATTTTCTAATTCATTTATCAATGAACCTAGTTATATATTTATTCATACATATATCTAATTGCCAATAAGTTTATTCATTTATTTGTCAAATGTTTCATATCATTTCTTTTTAAATCTTTTAGTATACAAACATATACTCGTGTGTAAGTATATTTCGCATACGTTCATTTTTTTCTGTTTATTCTTTTATTTAACATTTTTCATATTCATCTATTCCCAAACGGCAAACAGTGATATTGGATTGTATACTTATTCATTATTCAAATTATCGAATACATCGAATAATTTATCAAATAATTGATTCACCAAATAAGAAGGAAATATTTAATCGTATGTTTGTTCATTCGTGAATACCTCACCAACATATACATGTATATATCTGTATAGCATTATATCTATTTATTCGTCCAGAAACAAAATATTCATACGCTTCAATGACGTTTTTGAAATACCGACCAATTATGCAAAAACATTCTGGTCTTTGAATTATTACACGATTTATTTATATGTTAAATGTGTTAATTATTCATCGATATCTCCATCAATAGAGACAGTTCATGGGTGTATATATCTTCTCGTTAGTGTGTTTGTTTCAATGTGTGTCCTTCTCTATGTGCTTCCTCTGCGTATCTTTGTTTATGATTGTGTTCATCAGAAGGTTAGTCATCGATTAAATAGTTGAAATTTTCTCTTTAGAATATTTTTAGATAATTTAGATGTAGATTTAGAACATAGTAATTTTGTTTTAATTCATGACTGTATTTATATAGTGTAAGCCATTGTCTATTAAATATACTTTCTTTAATAACACAAAATTATCTTTATGTCTACGATGTTATTTGAACATTATGTTTTATCTATTATTTATTTTTCATCAAACTGCTTAAGTAAGCATCTGTGCCGTTTTGAAATAAAAAATGAATAAAAAATCGTTTCAAAGCTTATTCCAAGAATGTTTCAAATAATATATAGGTAAAATATTTCAAAATAGAAATTAAATGAATATAATTATTTTAATCATTTTTTGGATTATTTTGACTTTGTTAATATTGTGTCGTATAACATATAATGTAAGACGACACACTATTAACCATGTTATCTGTAACTTTAAACGTACTTTAAGCTGTAACATTTGACTTTTGTCTCTATGAACTTTTGGCACTTAAATTACGTTTTTGGGATTATTAACAAATTGAGTTTAACAGCAGGACATCCTATTAAATTAGATCTCTGCTACCACTAGTAGTCTCCGTTTGTTATATTACTATTAAATTATGTTTAACGTATTGGCTTCAGTCTACTTACGAAGTCAGTTACAAAAAAATTAACAAGAGACAAACAGCAGTGGGTAAGTGTTACAATGGTGGCCAGGTAGTCAAGTGACAATACCAATTAAGCTACCGACATAATTAATTCAACCTAGATGGCAACTGTATAACAAACACAGTCGCTCCCTGCTGTATACCGGTGTTTATCGATAAGTCATTGTGTCATTAAATAATCATTCTATCATTTGTCTTTGTCGATATTTGATACCCAGAACGTCAGATTCTTTCACGTGCAGTAATTTAGGCGACAAGAAGCTAGAATGTTCAAGTCAAAGAAGGTCAAATGTTGTTTAAATCGGTTATATCATACCGGGGGAGTTGATAAGCTAACTGAACACACTAATGACCATCAAGATTGGCACACAACGATTTTTCATATTTGGAAAATTACGAAATCTAGATAACGAAAGAATATAATTTTGATATTTTTCAAATGAATAATAATCAATAAAATATAGAGAAGTCCCTTATTCTTAGGTATGTAGCATTAGAAGTTTCCCCCCTCCAACAAAATTATGCTGATATTCCCAAAGAAATTAGACCAGGTATATCGATTAAATTTGATGTTGAACAAGAAATGGTCCTGGTGATATAACTATAACCCTTTATCTTTCATTATCATAACTCAAATATTACCAGTTGACCAATAACACTGTAATCAAAACAAAGAATTTTTTAACTTATTTCTCAATTCATACCAACATCAGAAAGGGGAAACTATGAGCATTTAATCAGTAAATTTTAAACTAGACTTAAGATTGCTGTCACGGATATGTCCCGCAAAGTTATAGATGTTTGGAAACCATTTTTATTGAATATAATTATGCAGTTTAAAATTAGCTTGCTCAAACTAGATTTGCTTTATAAAATACTGATATAGTGAAATAATTATTTGGATACGATGAAGAGATATATTTTAATTTGATAATCATCAGATAAGCACTTTTATCACAAAAGACTTCCATATAAGACTAAAATGTATCACTAAAACATCTAGAAAAAAGTTGTTGTTGAAGTATATCGTATTATTCTGGTAAGCAAGTTTATATTAACTTAACATGGGTGCAGGTGCTAAAGATAATTATATTTTTCGCCAAGGCAAGGAAACCAGTGGGAATTCATTTGTTTCACTTATTATTTGACCAATATGTGTTAAAATGATTAGAATTACATTTTCAGATCTCATCTATAATCTTAAATGTTATGGTAAATCATGACTTTCACATGACTAAACATATTAAAATATTTTGTAATTTCTCCCTTAAGAATATCTTTGTTATATCATTATTATTATAATATTGACATTATTTTCAAACTGTTTGTTCCTCCGGTATATCGACCATGTTACATAATTCATCTCCATCTATTATAAATTGATAAATCTCAATTGAAGAAAGATAAAATTATCAAACATTGTAGTAAAATTAGAAACTTTAAATCAAATGTAACAATATTGTTCTCACGCATTATTTATAGTTTTTACAAAAACCTATGTGTTTAAAACTTTTAAAAAACATAAGTAAATTGCCCTTTTGACCTTAAATCAAAGTTGAAAGCCATCACAACTCCGTGGTTATAAATAATTGTGTCACTAGGCTTTAATCTTTTATTTTTTTCAGATTTTACAAAATCATCAACTTAAAGAAATGTCCTATAGACTGTAATTAAGTATCAAGAAACAATAAACTCTTCAACAAGATGAATGGAATCTCACAATAATCATTGTAGTATTGAAGCTCATTAAGGTCAAATCAATTCATCTTTAGCGTGTGTTTTTTTATTAGTTTACAGATTATTAACTTTTTGAGCGCAAATCAAAGTAAATATTAATTATATTGCGGTCAAAAATGTATCAATTATATTATTGAATGTTAAGCTACGTATTAATATTTCAGATTTAATTTTTCTTCTGGGGTACTACAAGGATCATGTACTTGACTTAACAACATATATTTATATCTCTTTCAGGGGGAAATTATATCCCTGTTGTCTTTTGGGATAAATTGAAAAAAAGAATTCGTGGAAATTAGGAAGATTTGTGTTGACACCTCGAAACGATTGAAATATTCTTCGAACATTTATTTTTACATTAAATCAATTTTCTAGGGTACACAATTTTAATTTCATTGTATTACTTGATAATGATATGTTTTAATTTTTTTCATGTTTTGTAGATGGTGTTCTTTATTGAAATAAAAGAAACTGGTTTTACTTTCAATTTCCATTTAGTTTTCTAGGGTTTAACTTTATTTATATATATATTACAGAATGATATAACCAACTAATAATATTCATCAAAAAATAACCATCTAATTATTTCCTCACTATTTAGTTGTTAAAGTTTGTTTCCAAGGTTATAAATCCTTCAATTTATTTTGCATTTTCTCTTTAAATTGGTTTTATTTTACTTTGTGAATGTAATAAGTATGGGACTCTTTATTGGAAATTTAAGAATGGGATTGAAAAGGTTTTACAGCTAAGACTCCTAATTGTACATGTTGATGATAAACATACTGTTGTATGTGGTACGCGGGTTCGAGTCCCGGATTTGCCGAGATTTTTCAAACATATTGATCGAAAGGTTGTTTCTAACCTTATGAAGGCAATGTGACGTTCAAGAAAAACAATTATCTATACTGTTGTATACTCAGTCAATTTTAAATATACATTGCTTGCATGTTTTACTTTTCACTTTAACTACAAATTCGACCACTCTCTTTCCCCTCTATCTATAAAAGTTCATACTGCCGACGAAATAAAGTGTAATTCTGCTGATTGCTTTTTTGTTGTTGAACAAATTGATCAACATATCAGGATTTGAATATTTTTGCTCTTAATGAAATAGTTATAGAAACATCTGAAAAAAGGATCAAATGTATAAGTTTTTAATTTGATATTTTGTCATTTTAGTTGAATCGAAATCTTTGTTTATCAGTTTATCAGAAACAAGAACAGTTCACAAATAATTCCACAGCTAAGATTAGATAACAGAAAGGTATAATTTTACTTACTAGAAGTCCCCGCTGGTCTATTCATTGTGAGGGAAGACATCTGTAAATCTGTCATTTGATTAATGGTGTATAGATGACTCAAACTTGACCGAATTGGAACTCTTCAGTTGAAGAGTCAATAATGTTATTGATTATCAGCACAGTTAAGAATACAAGACATTTCGGGAGTAAATTTCAGATTATTCTCCGAATCATTTCTATGTCCAATATTATTTTAGAACCACAAACAAATTAATGTTGCTTCTTATGATTTTCAAAGGAATTAGGGAAATATCCGATAATTCGGTGAATTAGATTTTAGACTGCTTGTACTCTTTTGTTGGTGGTAACTTTCCAAAGTATCCGATTATAAACAATGATGTCACATATATCCACAAATAACGCAGAATAAGTTATAACTTTTTTAAATTAATTCACACCAACACCGATATTAAATTAAAATTGTCTCCAAGATCAAAGAAATACAAAGTCACATGAAACTGAACTTATGATGATCAGAAATCAGTCACTATCTTTGACTAATAAGATGATCTAGAACTGGTAGCAAACTTTTCAGTGCAGTTTGTCAGAGTGGTATCCGTCCAATGGAGACACTAACACAAAACACGACATAGGAATGACACTCATATACTTTAAAAAATAAAAGAAAGTGCAATCACGCGACGTATGATTCTTGTGTACATCGTAGTCGTCCACTCTTTAGGAAGCTGAATTCAACGAGCTGTCAAAATGCTAACAGAAAGACCGCGATCATTATAGACGTCAATGATTTCTCGTCCCGTCGTCTGGCCTCGGTCTGACCTCTATGACAGAGTCAACCAATCGGAGGTCTCGCTGAGGACATTCCGCCTGTCCCCAGGCTGGCGGCGAACCATTGAAGCGACACATTCACTTAGGATAGCTGGTTTTAGCACCGCCCTGTGATTAGGGAGCCGAGCCTCTCATTGGTTCACAACACTCGCGGTGATCGACTGACGGTGTTGGGGACAATCTGGGAGTTGACAATCATTGGATTCTTAAGTTTAATATGACAGGCTTGTGTAAACATTGAACATAGGTTTGCTGCACGTGAAATGTGATCAAGGGGAATTGAAAGAATGGAAGCAAGTAACAGTTAGCAAGCTATTGGTTATCAGTACCCATAGATTCTGAAAAATCTACATTTGCCTTCAAATAAAACACTTTCAAAATATATATATCATAGAGTTGTATTCAATTGACTCGACAGATTAAACTTTAACTTAAGATTTACATCACAATCGTTTATGTCCAGCTTTTCAGGATTCCAACGGTGACATAGATAATTTAGTTGATTGGCAATTATCTCTATGCAGTTTTACGCACTGGGTATATCTTCTTTTTCAATGAACACCTATATTTTAAAATTGACTTAAACCCAAGAATATCACTAGGCAAGCCTCGTGATTTTCTTGTGTTTATTAGAAGATATTAATTTTACTTCTGCTGTGTACACCTTCAGTTTTCTTTACCTGTCCAATTTGTTATAAAAGAAGAAAGGCAACAGCCAAAAACATAACCGCATTTAAATTTGCTGCTTTATTAATTTTCTATGGCACTGATTAAAGAAACATTAAGTAATGATGATACTATTTTTGCTCCAAAACAAAATAAATCCATATATCACAAAGAAATGATGGATTATCTTAAGATGATTATGTAATAGAAGATGAATCTTTTGATTCTAGAGTGCGTAGAACGCGTTACATAAACAATTAGTTATTCAACCAACACTTAAAGGCTACACTGGGTTGATTATGTAATATATAGTCAAAATATTTAGGGATACGTCTCTAATTGAATGAATTATATGTGTGACATTGTGATTGAAATCAATTTTGTTCACAGAAGTGTTTATGAGCACCTCTTATTCTAGAATATGGAGGGAGCTACGTTGGCACCTTGGTTAAA
>JAUUEB010471398.1:0-11600 GCA_032362205.1 Clione limacina | reverse complement strand
TTTTTTTCAAATCTCTGTATTTTAAGTGGCAAGGGTGTAGCTTTTAAATGAAAACCACATAAAAGCTGCAGTTTGTTCCTGAAACCAGGAAATTAAAACTAGGATCATTGGAGTTACATTGTAACATACTCTTTTCATAATTACATTATTCTAACCTTCATAATATTGTATCGATTTATTTTTCTTAAACATGTGGATAATATGATTTATCAGGAATTTAGTCTAGTTCAAAGAAAAGAAAGTGCGTGGAGATTCGTTTATAATTGACATTCCCAATATGTTGGGAAAACAGAAGATATGAAGGGTTCTCGCTATTTGCCAGTTCCCAGGCTGATATCCGAGTTTACTTTCCTAGTATAGCATGGTATTAAGTTATCATACTAAGGGGAGCCAGTGAATATCCAGTGATGAAAAGTAAGCAACATTTGATTACGTAGTTAACATAGTTTGTTATAACTGTCCTTGTGGAATAATATCATGATAGGATAAGCAGAAATAATAAGTTTACACAAGAAAGCTGATCACTGCTGGATACATACAGGGTTGAGTGACACCAATGTTCACGTTGTAAAAAACGTTTGGAATGAAATAACTTGAATGCATGCATCAATGTTGCTATACAGCTCAAACCTCTAGTAAACTCAATAGAGCAAACAAAGTCATGGAACCATAGACCCTGATATATCGATACATCTTATTGGCCCTATGAGTTGACATTGATTATAAAATACATTGACTAAGACAGAAGATAATGACCACCCATGACCGACTTAATGTGTATATCATTAAAATTGAACACTTAAAGTGAGAAAGCTAGACTGTCGCCCGAGATCGCTGAAGTGAATAATGTATGGACAACAATATCAATCTCAGTTCATGTTCCTTTTCGCAGTTGTTTTCCAGACATATATGGTACACTCTGTTAACTAGATTTGGCAGAGGGTTACCCTTTTTGTCCGCTGGCTGTTAAGCAATTTAATCAATGGGACGTGTAAGCTCATTAGGTTATCATAAATTGATGTGGTTTAGACATGGAATTAGAGATGAAGTAAATAGTATCGGTTACATATTTAAATTGTTAACTAATACTGATTAAAGTAGGGTCTTTTGCTTATAAGTTCTTTAGTACCATTTATATTTGAATAATTATGAATTGAAAAACATGTATTAATCGATTATTTTCATGTTCATAATGTATTGGTTATGTATTTTTAGCAATAAAATAAGTGGTCTTTAAAACACATACAAACATAATGACGGACTGTTTTAGTATAATAATATAAATACTATTTGGTATATAGGTTTAAGTATTATATTTAGGGAAAATAAAAGATTCGTGTGCAGAAGTGTGTCATAAAAAGCATACTTTTGTTATTCTTTAGTTTCGTGTTCGGGTATTTCTCCTTGTTGCTTTTTTATAGTTAACCAAGCATCAACAATTTGACATACTAAAAAACTTTGGAAATGGTCAATTGTTGAAAATTCGTTCCCGTTGTGTTTATACAAAAGGAATACATTATATAAGAAAGGGTTCACATGAAAAACAATTTGACGACACTTTCATTTTTATCCGTCATAAGCCCTTCATTTTTTACATGGCAAAACAATTTGAAATTAATCCAATGTTAATCATTTTCATGAATATATACAAGGATTTCCACAAGTGAAGCCTTTAAAATATCAACGTGGATTTTTGATTAGTTCAATCTTTTTCTTATTGATTTCAAAATATTGATCAGAGAAATTATCAACTAAAATTGAATATTGTATTGAATACAAATATGTTGATACATTTTGATAGACTGAACTTTAGATCATTATAGGATTCGCTTTTAAATTGTAAAGAAATCTAAACTTTAATATGTCTTTAAACAAATAATGCACATGAATTAAAACAGAAAGGTATCATGGAAACCAGTTTTAAAATCACTCAAGAACGTCATTAAATATTTGGAAGCGCGTTTCCTTATAACGCTAGGAATAATATACTAAATTATTCTAACTTTTTACCAAATCTTAAGAATATCTTGAGTAAAAAAAATATGTAGTGAATACCTTTTGGCTGAGTTTTTATACCAAATTAATTGCACACGAGTTTAATATCGACGAACTAATATCGATCGATTGTTAACGAAATCCATATCCATCCGTCGATATCAAACGTGTGTGCCACAAATTGGGTATAGGAACTCTGCCAGGAAGTATTTTTTTTATTCCACTTGGCATATTTCATAAAGGTTTGGTGATTTTCTAAACATACACAACCTACGTTAAATATATAAATTATAAGCAAACTAACATACTCGAAAGCAAGACCGTAACTAGTTCTATGAAACACCCACGTGGTGGAGAAACGATACTGACAAATGTCTTAAATACCGCCCTTTCGAGTTTCCGTGCTGTGTGTTGTTCCCTAGTGTTTCTGTCGTAGATAAACTAGGTCATTTTTATTAGCAAATCTTCAAAAATAGCATAATTCACTGCATTGGCCTAACCCTAAACCTCTCCTTTGATCATACATAATGTTGAATAAAAAGTAAGTCAGTTTGACTTTGACCTTCAATTCTTGTAATTTCTTTGGCCTAACCCCGAAACTACTAGCGGATATAAGTGAAGCACAGCATATTGTGTCACGAAGCTGATCATATCATCAAGTCTGATGCTTCAGCTCAATGCAAAGAAGAATAAGAATAAGTGAGCGAATCCTTAAATCTAAAAGTAACATAACGTAAACAAAGGGCAGACAATAAATTTTGATACAAAAGGGACGACTAGACAAAACACACTCAGATTGTCGTTGAACAAATTTGAATATGATCAAAGCAGTCGTCCGGAATTGGTAACAAATGTAACAATCATAACTTATATCATTACTTTATGTCCAAATCCGTGAAGACATAGTTAAATGTGAAGGACACACATTATAGCAATGTTGTCCGGGAATGCTTTCTTTTAGAAATTACAATACAAACTGAATTAGAAACGAGTAAATAAGAATGGAAATAGTTATTACCTCATTTAAACAGTCAATGACGAAAAGAAATCTAATCGTTGAATAAGTAGACTTGGATTGTAACCCCTGTCTTTTGTAAAGAAACAAAAAACATTGTAGGATTTGTTTTCTAAATTATTCTAAATAAACATCTTACTTCAAAAAATAAATCAAATTCAACACTTGGTAAGACATATTTTTTGTAATAAAACAATCGAAAACACATATTGTCGGTCAAAATAAACACTTGCATTTTTCAAAACAAAATTAAAAGTAGTAAAATGAGTTTTTGCGAAAGTACGCAGGTCCGACTTTGTTTATAGAGTAATGGAAGTAATCTATACAATATTCTTTTTATATGTCAAACAACGACATGTTACATTGTTCAAAACACTCGTTTCCGAAGAGCTTTTTAAGTGATCACATCTGTAAACATGGTTTTAATCACACAGAATATCGACTTTCGAATGATAACAATTTTCTTTCGACGTTTGAGTAGAATTGTCTGGATAGCACATGATCAAACAAAAAGGCTATCATTTATGTCTGTGTTTTGTTCAACACCTTCAAAATCAACTTGTTTTCAGATTGCTAGGAGCTGTTGAAAACTATACACAATTATTATTTTTGTCAGTGTAACTATCTCCTGGATATTCTGAATTTGTCGATGTTATCAAATCTACGGGAGTTCTGCTTTAATACATTAATTAGCGAATTTTCTTTGTTTTATTGTTTTCATAATACAAAAAAAGAAAATAGTCGATACGTCTCTCATTCGCCTGCCTCATCTTCTTGTCGAGAGGCTATTTCATAAGGCCTTAGTCGAAAGTGAAACTTGTGTGACGTATTGCTCCTTCAGACGTTAGAGGCTACGTACACACAACTCTGCAAGCTGTTTGTAACTATATACCTACCCCTAACCTTTAACCCTGCTTGGATAGTGACCTAAAATACAGTTTGCTTGGATAGTGACCTAAGGTACTGTTTGCTTGGATAGTGACCTAAGGTAAGTTTGCTTGGATAGTGACCTAAGGTACAGTTTGCTTGATATTTTCCTAAAGTGAAACTAGGAAAATTGTGTGTACCTAGTCAGTACGCTTTCAGACAACCGCGCATTTAGTATAAGTTTAGGCTGCCTCGTAATTCGTAAACAAAGATGTTTTAAGACACGAACATCTTGACCAGATTCACCGTGAGTGTATTGTAACACCCGTGTTTGTGTGTTAGTGTGTGTGTTAGTTTGTCTGTTAGTTTGTGTGTTAGTTTGTGTGTTTGTTTGTTTGTTTGTGAACACGATAACTCAAAAATATACAACTAATATATGGTTATGTCGTATGATGTTTATAAATCAACACGTTGAATACCCCTATTTAATTCCAGCAATATATGTTAACATTTGAATGAGTAAGGGAATTAGAAAAATATCTATAAGCCTCTGCTAGCCATTTTCACAAACTCCATTGTCACCGTGCTATTAGCTCCTGGGCGTGCTTTCAATAGGAACGTGAATTTCGTATGAGGAGGAATGTGGTTTCCGTGTTATTTTATTTTATTTAAAAAGTTAATTTCCAACGTTTTTTTTAACGTATTTTGTTAACATTGTGTTCTTTTAATTTGTATCTAGGTAATGCTGACGTGGTTTAGTAATAAAACTGTGTTATTTTACATCGTGTCGATTATGTACAGGATGTTCTGTTTGAGGACTCTAAGCGAGTACTCATGTTTCTAGTTTTATAGGAAACAACAATGACAAGTATGTCAATGAAAATGAAAGAAAGCAGAACGATTGAAATCAAGTGGCAGTTTACCAGAATATGTAATTATTGCTTACTGACATTTACGTATTGATTATTGGACCATAGGTTTTAGCACATAATATACTAGCTTTCGAGACTATTATGTTTCATCGTAGCTAACCGTACTAAGTAAGGCATCAAGAATCATTCACGGAAACCACAACGTGATTTTTTCTAAATACTTCCTGTTTAAAGCTGGTGCAAAAAATAGACAGGGAACACATGTTATTTTTCTAAATACTGAGGAAATAATTTGGGCACGATTATCGTGATTATGAGCTTTAAAGCTTTTGCGATTGATTCAATACGATCGGTCTTTATATCATTATGCCAATGGAAAAAAAGAGTACTTATCGGGCATTGATGGCCACTTGTAGATAACAAGCAGGAAACAAGGAAATGTGCACATGGTTTGTTAATGATTAACAATAAAGAACAACATTTTATAAAAAGACAGACAAAACAGATTATAAGAAAATATAGATTTTATGATTTTATTTTTTTATTTATAAATCAAACACAATCAAGGACCTTGGAAGCGTCAGCATTGTCTTTAAAACCTTGATGGTAATCGAACTCATAAATGTCTTTCCTATAGCCTATAAATATACCACAATTCCGCCAACATTATAGAAACCCCATCATGGGAAACAATTGACCTCGCTCTGTAATTGGCTGTCAGTTGCTAAGAATAAATCAATAAATCAAACGGCCACTCTTTAACCAACTTTTGTTTACTTTATTTCATCCTTGGAAAATCTCAAGGAAGTCATCATAAGAAAGTTTGTTAATAATTATTCAATTGTATCATGATAACCATTGCCCACGTAATTTTACTTTCCGAAACAGTGTGGTCATTTCATTGTTACTTAGTAATATCTGTCATCAACTATTTTTTCTAATAATGCACGTTATCTTACAAAATGTCGAATGTCGCAAAGTTAAACACAATGTATTGTTGCCTATAAATAACGTTAATACTGCATACGAAACCTATAAATAGAATAAAGAAAATATAAACGTTGATGTATAATTGTAGATGTTCATATTTGATTGAAATTACACCGTCTCATAGCCACGTGATTATAATTGTTCATAGTTTAGAATCATAATCAATGTCGCAATCATGAAAATTACACTAATCCACACATTTATATAAACAAGCAAGTGACAAAGAAAATGCATTAACAAAGATAATCATCTCGTTTTCTTTGTTTTTGTTTTGTCCTGATGAAGGCAAAACTGTCTTAATGTGTTGTTTTGTGTCTTCGTTGTTGTTAGAAGTATATCAATAACTAACTTTACTTGGCCCTAACTGAAACACTTCTTAGTCATCATACCTTTTACGAGCTTAAAGATAGTCGTCTTAGTAGTTCGTGTTCCTTGTTTATATATGTGTCATGACATAACAAATAATCACTGTTTCCTGTAATAGGCTTGGATATATCCTTCTTGGCCATAAGCTGCTAAACAACTTGATCAGTTGAACGTGAGAGTCAATTTATGTTAACATGATGTGGTCTATACAGCCATAAGCATCATTTATTGATGTCAGTAGAGATGTCGTAAAGTGTATATTGGCTAAATATTTACATTCTTGAGTAGTATCATCCGCTTTTTGGAGGGCCACCAGCTTGCTTATTGTGCACACGTGTTTAGTTAAGATATAACCATCAACATTTCTTCTTTCTTGATTTGTTGATAGTTTGTGCGTAGTTATTTTAACAGTACACAAACACAAGGCAGACAATTAATCTTGATAGAAAGGTGATGGACTGGCTTCAAAAACACTTTGGTCCATGCACTTGTTGGACATTGGGAACAAATATTTGGTTACATCCATAGTTAATGTCTAGATTTTGTGAAGACCTCAGTCAATGTAAACGACAAGAATTATAAGTACTTCGTCTAGATTTGAATTTGGAAACTAGATAAGCAACGAGTACATTGAAAGGCAGTCAATGGTTGTACTAAATAAACTAGGTTTGTTATCACTGTCTTCAGGGAATACTTTTAGGATAGAATAACTATGGTGTTGACATTTAAGAACATTACAGAAGGGGGAAAACCCCTAACACAAGAAAGCTGAGTACTGCTAGAAAAAAATCAGAGTAGATTTACGACTAATATAAATTTACTCTTGTAAAAAAGTGTGGACTTCAATACAAACTATATAAATTTGTCCAGAATGGCATATAAGATATGTCAATGCAAACTAAATAAGCAACGAGTTGATTGAAACAAAGTCAATAGATGTAACAACTCACCATTGGGTTACGTTAATGTATCCATTATGTCAAACAAGGTAAGAATTTAATCCGTTCTCTGCCTATTCACCACATCAGATTATTTCATGATACAAATTATATTGGTAATCCATTGGTAAGATCAACTTAGACCATTACATCAATATCATGAACCTTCTACATATTTACTATATATCCATACTGATACAATGGGACACACACATGGAAGAGCAGTTTAAGTAGAACTTATGATAACATGAAGAAAAAGACGGAACATTATCAATTATTGAGTGTTTAGATTAACATATACCCCTTTCGGGAATATATAGTATAAAGTGACCTGGCGCACTATATAGCCATAATCTCAAAGGACTTATCGAATTGACAGTAATGGAATTCATATTTCTTAAAAGTGGAGGATGTTTACATCATAAGCTTTTAAAATTGTAGGAACACAATCAAATTAAAATTGGATTCCATACTTTATTAATCGTGGTTAATTAAAATATGCATTATGAGGTCATAAATTAAATGATGAAACGACAGATGAAAAGAGAGAACAAAGAAGATCAAACAGATCATCGAGTTGGAAAACATTTATTTGCAAAGCGTGTTATTTACATACTACACTTGAACACATGTTTTATATTCGAAGATGCGATGCTTGTGGCTTAATATGCACCAGGATTACAGCTGTAGATTTCAGTATATAAACATAACACTTTCGAAATCTGATTGTAGTTTAGCTTTAAGTTTAGTTTTGTCATTCTCGGATGTTGTCTCATTTTTAGTCTTAACAAATTTGGACATTGGAAATTTGTAAACTTCACGCCAAAGTGCAAACTTATTGATAACAAATATAGTGAGTGCAATTTCGAGTTTCTTAATTCATAGGCAATGTGCAAATCTGGCGTATGTCAATTTTACATTTTAGATGTTTGTTATAGAAAGAAAGACTCGTCAATTTGAGTTGATACCCTTTTTTGGTAGAAAGTGAGATGTTCAAATCATGGATTGAGGATGCGTCCAAATGCTGCGTTCGTGTAGTTCGGGGGGGGGAGGGGGGAGGTGACGTTTGCTGTAGCACGTATACATTGAAAACCTTAGAACCGAAACCAACGGCGGTATTATCCCAGTTTCGGAAGAGCTACCTTTTTAATAAAGTCAAAACATGGAAAACCAGATTGGAGAAAACACTTCATTGGAGGTGCAATCTTTAGTGCTACATATCGAATATCACTCAAAATGAGACTAACATCTACTTGTTAACTAGTTAGCTGTAAGACGTCTAGTGCAGGTATTAATGTCACCGTTATATATTAAACCAATGTAATCCAAAAGGCCAAACCGAAAAAAACTAGAAGCTTAAAAAGAAACATAAAAATGTATAAATGCCGCCTATATAAAAAGAATCCTTTCTAGAAGCTTTGAATTACGTCAAAGAATATAGACACGACGAATAGTTTGTATGGCTTTAAGCGATTATATATGTTCCTTGAGTATGACAAATTTAAGGTTTGATCTATGTCATCTTGACTGTCCCTATCTGGTCTTAGTTCAGCAATATTTTCACCGTGAAGTAACGTTTTATCATAAAACAAACACAAGGAAGAAACTCAATCTTGAAATGAAGGAGACAATTGAGCACAGGGATACTCTAATGAACTATACATCAATCGAGGGTAGACGACAGTTTTAATTCATAGATACAATGAATCATCTTGTCAGTGTTAACGGATTACAGCTTTTTTGTCTAGAGTAGCACTTGAGACATGTTTGTGCAAATTAAATTAACAAATACAACATCAATAAAACCCAATATTTATTGTAATTGTCAGAAATTCAGTTATGTAAAATAAGCTTCAATTGACTGACTTTGTCGACAAGGTTTGGTATCCCATTCCTGTAAAGATAAAGCAGTTAAACGATTACTCAGTGTAACTCTACTATACTCTAACATTAGACACCTATTACAAGATAAAACAATATTGATTTGAAAAAATACCCAGTTCACATCACAAAACTGGGTGTGTTAAAACAAGAACAGTAATTGATGAAAAGGATGATTAACATTATTCTAAAGTAGAATACAGCCGATTTGTCTTCAGAATAATTGCTTCATCATTCTCTTGCAGCGGGGACCCTGCTATTCGTATCTTAGTCATATATCAGTTCAAAACAAGTTTGAGTACAACAGCTAAACACTAAGTCGCCGTGTTCACTTCTCATAGAAGGGCATATTAGATATTTGTCAAAGATGCCTTTCATCCCCGACACACTTTAAAATATGTACGGAAGAAATGCATGGCAAATACGCTCGATGATTATGAGACGAGTGTATAAACAACGTCTTATTTTAGACTTTCGAATGAGTGTAATTTTATAACGGGTAGTGAAGACTATGTTACGTTGTACTGTTTGCCCGTAATCAACTCGAACGGACTGAACTTAGTCGAAAGCAAAACCTTGAGAACTAATATTGCATTATAAAGCAACTGCTTTACACTCTAATGTTTGAAGAGATTGCCGTGCCCATCACCAAAAGGACGACAGCTACCTGACTTCAGAAGATACTCTTAGTATTATACTGCCAGTAGTGAAGATACATTTCAATAGCTTCAATTAGTGAAAATAAGACTTAGCTTAAAGTAAAAAAAACAAGTTCATATAAAGATAAAAGCCGAAAACCAGCTTTTTGAACCAGTAAAAATAAACAAGTAAATTCAAAAAAGAAAGAAAGATGGGAATAGTAACATTATGTAAACACAAGAAACAAAATTGCGGTAAAATAATTTAAAGGAGCAAAAACGAAATGGGCGAAATCCTGAAAATATTTGGAAACATAACATTTTTAACAAAAGCAACGGATATTTAAGTTGGAAGCTTATATACCAGACACGAATTACAAATTTTCTTTTCTTCTAATGAGTAAGTGAGCGAGTTAGTTTTAGGTGTTTGCATTTATCAACACTAAGCATAAAGGTAAAATAAAATGCGGGTCCAACATTACCGTCCCTACCAAGGATGTTGACTTTATGTGGTGGACTGCAGAAAACAAGCGTACTTACCAATATAATATCAATATTTACGCCATACGGATTTAATTGTATGTCCAAAAAATGCGACTAATAACTAGTACTGACCTTCTTTTAGTATAATATAGTTCGTCTAGGTTTGGACATCTAAAGCTAATTTGGTAACAGATCAATTTTGATAAAAAGAATACGTCTGACTAAAATAAAACTTTGAGTCACGATTTTATAACCGAAATGGTGGCTCTTACACATCGCTTCTTCGTTGATTTGGAAACTAATCGAAGATAGAGGTGGTTTCAGTTTGGTCAAAACATGTGTCAGACATAGTCAAAAAGTATAAGTTTTAATCCATAGTTAAACAAGTCTATTGGCGTGTTCTGTAAAGATAAACTGGGGAGATGTTTTCTGTTTCGCCTAAAACGGCTCCTGTGATTGATCAGATCAAAGTGAATTTAAACAAATGAATGAAACAAAATAAATAATTTGTTTTAACATGCACATATGCAGTAATGATGAAAAGTAAGCTATACTTGATGACGTAGTCTAACACGTCTGATATCCCTGTTTTTCAAAATCATTATTAATATAAGTCACTACGATTTCATAATATCCGCCTATCTTCAAATACAGTATATATATTTACATTACTTTGACTGGATCATCAGTTAGATTAGAAACTCTGAGTGACATTCATGACAATAAAGACGTTTTTCTCAGTTAAGTTTGTTTGTGTGTATGCAGGTCTGGTTTTTCCTACAGATGATGATGTTGATGCAAGTTTATTCTTGTGACAATTACATGAGTCCGTGATTTATGCCGTTAACTGCTTAACGGCGTTCAATAACAATGTGTAGGATATTGCTTTTACGTTTTGGTGCATATTTGAGTCAACAAGTCAAATTACATAAAATAAGGGAAAGACAGATCTTACAAAAACTTCAAGAACATAACTTCTAGATATATAAGATATTAAAAATCAAAATGACTTTAAATGCAACGAAAGCTTCGATTTCTTTGTTTAAGTCTGTATCAAGTATTATTTCACACAAGATTTAAAACATATAAAAATGAAACGATACTCTAAGTCAATATCTGCTTTTCCAAAGACTAATGTTTTTATAAGAGCAGATGATCTATCTCAGATGAGTAATAGTTAAGTATGTCCCTACAAGTCTGTCAATTTATATTTTCTCAAAGAAGTCTGCATTTCAAGCCAGAAACTCTCCAATGAGCAGTAAATCCCACTCAAATACGTATAAGTTAAAGATATAAATATTTAGCCACTTAACAGTTTCCCGAATCTTTATTCTCATCGAGACAGAATGTTTCTAACCTAAGTTATTTACAAATAATAACAACCCAAATATGCAGCATAGCACTTAATGATAATCAAAACAGGCATTAAAATCATATTTAGAGATTGCCATGTGGACACTGCTTCTTCCTTTACTTATTCCTTGTGTGTGTGTGTGTGTGTGTGTGTGTGTGTGTGTGTGTGTGTGTGTGTGTGTGTGTGTGTGTGTGTGTGTGT
>JAUUEB010471387.1:0-11601 GCA_032362205.1 Clione limacina | reverse complement strand
TACACGATTTGAAGTCAATCAGTTGTATCTTTCTTGAGTTATCGGTGCCACAGACAAACGCGTATCGTCACATACCCCAGCACCAATTCTTGGTCTCTGGAACAATCTTGAACATGGACAATTTGTCAACTAAAAACACTTGAATAAACTAGTACTGACACAAATGTGATTTGAAGTGAAAAATCACACTATAAATAAAGATTGTGACAAATTTGAGATGTCAGGGGAGGGATTAAAGTTCATAACATTGAGCAGGGAATTGGAGCCTTACTTTCGAAAAGGTATTTTCCCGGGGAACAGCATTTTCAATTCAAACGTCCATAACTCAAAAATGCTCAAAGATAGGAGACTCATCTTGAAATGAAAGCATGTAACTTGTTGCAAGGAATCCATATCAATTGATTTAAGCTTGATATTTACATAATTTTTTGGGGAAATATCTAAACATGTGAATTTTTCCATTTTGCCCAGGTACAAATTGTACCCACTTTTGGAAAGTAAGATTGGAGCCGAAGGATTTTCAGCTGGATGGAGAGCTGTATTCCTATCTGCAACTCCGGTTCCAGTACTTTTTATAACATTAGCGACCAAAAGTTAAATCAAGTTAAGCTTTGTTCCTGGCAATTCCAAAAGTGTAAAACTTAACTTCCAAAATGACGATTTAGAAATGTATTTTTTCTGGGTCATTTAGTTCACTTTTTTTAAATTTGTTGATATTTGCCTTAAATGATGGAGATGATTCCCTTGGGTTTATCACTGTACTAGTATGTTATAGACGTGTGGTATTTTTATAATTTTATCAACAGTATCAGTAATCAAAATACAGGTCACAGATACAACGGGTGACTATAGGGATACTTGTTATACAGAAGGGCGCCATCTACAGGACTTGTGTCAGAACTGCCCCTGCCATGCTGCATGGAAGCAAAACAGGGTCTGTTAAGAAGGCAGAGACCGACAGACTCAACCTGGCCGAGATGACGATGGATGTGTGGCTCCGTTTGAAAGCAAGGATACCATCCACTGAAATAAGGACCAAGCTCTTAGCTCGGAGGCATCACGCCTATAACCGAAGTTGCCAGACATGGTCGCCTGAGGTGGTACGGCCACGTACTCTCGAGTCTCGAATATAAGAGTTGCCCAAATAAGAGAGTTCCTTGGAAAAAAGAAAATAGTTTAATAAGAGAGGCGGTCCAAATAAGACATTATAAGAGAGTTGTTCGGAAAAAATAATCTCGATTTCACAGAAAAGCGGAACTCAGATAGAGAGAGAGAGACAAGCGGAGGTTTTCAATCTAGACTGAGAGGAATAGTCGATTCCGCTTAATAGCGGAAGAATGGGGTCTCTGATTTTACGTTTAAACTGTGGAAGATGAACCCAATATAAATATAAACCTGAGAAATCCTTGCAATTGAAAATGTAATATATAACAAGCAAGAATTCAAAAAGGAATAAAATATAATTACCTCGCCAATATAGCTGTATTTAGCTTTAATTATCATCCTGTATAATCGTGATCTGTTTTCATCATCAAAAGGCATTGTTCCACTAAGAAGAATGTAAGTTATCACTCCTAATGCCCACAAATCTACTTGACAAGTATATGGTTTCCGTGCAAGAATTTCTGGGGCAATATATTCTGGTGTTCCACAAGTGGTCCTCATGAAATTGTCAGGTCCCTTGAGCATTGCGCTCAAGCCGAAATCTGTTATCATAATTTTAGAGTCATGACCAGGATGATAATATAACAAATTCTCTGGTTTAAGATCCCTGTGGGTAATACCCAGTCCATGTAAGTATATTACACCTTCAAGCACCATTGAAAGAACTCGCGTAGCATCTCGCTCTGTAAAGCTACCTTTTGCAATGATGCGATCGAAAAGCTCGCCCCCCGTTGCTAGTTCCATAACCATGTAAACTTTTTCAGGTGCTTCGAAAACTTCAACTAACTGGATTATATAAATATGTTTCACACGTCGAAGAACATTCAATTCAGCTTCATACACTTCTTTTCCTTGAACACTATCAATCATCTTGATAGCATAAGGTTGTTTAGTCACTCTGTGTTCCACTCTCACAACTCGACTAAAACTTCCTCTTCCAATAAGTGCTTTGATATCATATTTAGCAGTTACTCGTGGATCAAACTTATCACGGTATTTTTTCACCTTTTTATTAGTTCTGGGTCCTTGTTGGCCATTATTCTGACCATCTGGACCTGAATTTTGAGGTCGAGACGTCTGATCTCTCTGCCGGATATTAGTCTGCGTCTGTGGTTTGATGGCATCTTTGTTGTTCCTGGTTTTTGGATCATTTCTGTAGACAGTCTCAACCAGGTGTGCGTTCGGTGGGGCTTCTGGCACCAATTTGGTGCTCATACAACCCATAACGAGACGAAACTGTAAATGGACTCTTGTGACATCCCTTTACATGTACGAGACGAACCACACAATAACACACGGGGGTAAATCGAGCACAAAAAATGCACCGTTATTTCCGGATCCACATGGATTCCTCCATAGTTTTCACACTTCCTTGATTTACTAACTTGAAAGAACAGGTGCGACAAACTGAGTTGTCTACGCGGCAGAATGTAGTCCGTAAACATTTACAAACTAACTCATGCCTGTACACACTGCATATGTTTTAATAGACACAGAAGTGTTAACTTGTTAAACCTTAGTTAAACCAATGTACTTATATTTCATCTAGGGCAAAAATAAGAACAAATCGCCACAGCGCACTGATTAAGAGCGGTTCTAGTTCCAGCACAGAGTGCTGAGTACTTCTTTGTAATACGGTCAATGCTGACACGTGATCAATTCCTGACGTCATATGTTGTTATAACAACTAAATCCACCAGCACTCGCTTCGTTGTTGACATCGCCGCTGATTTTAATGAAGCTTTTAACTCCTGTTTGACTGTGGATAAATGTCATAGATATGTAAACACGTGTCGTTTAAAGTCATAAGGTGACATTAGTTCTTCAATACAAGGAATATTTGTTTCAGACAGCTCCGTGGGTAAAAATCGAAACACCCACAGCTGACTTATTGGAAGAAGAAATATTGACTAGCTTGCAACTTTTATTCTTTGTATCGATATGCCTTTATGTCACGCGCGAAAGATTGTCCAGTCCCGACTAAATATTTGTTAAGGTTGCGAACATTTGTAAAGGCGAAACTTCGGTCATCTTTCTATGAATGAAGAAAAGTCAGACCACAAATTATGTAAGGTTGTAACAGAGAAAAGATATATTTCAAACACTTTACCAACAACAAACATCTTTTCTTTATCATAAACAATAAATAAACACACGAGTCACGTTTGAGAGACTTATAAAAACCAAGATGCTTCGGGATTTCAACGATGTGGGATTTAAAAAAAGATTTGAACCAAAATATGTCTTCAATTAATAATATTTATGTCCCCGAAGGGTTTTTTTGTCCCGTGAGGGCACTTTTTTTCTACAATGATGTTTTAGGTCATTGCTTGTCGCCGCAGGGCAGCGCCACGTGGGAAATAGGGTGACAATACATTCCCAAGGTATTATCGAAAATGACTTGTGGCGACGCAAGGGCTCGAACCCCCTACCTCTCAGGTGAGAGTCGAGTACGCTCACCACTAGACCATCGCGGCCCCTTAATGTGTGCGCTGAACTCTTACACTCAATCAATCTGCTGAGGACAGTGTATACTTCATAAGATCACTTGAGGACAGTGTATACTTCATAAGATCACTTTACATTCTGTCATCAGGGCTACTAAACTGGTGCCCAAGAGCATTGTGTACACATAGACATATCTGTCACACTTAATTTAATTAGGGATTTACAACCATGCGGAAAAAAAGATGACTATTCATTGACTTTCATGTATATATAAGTTTGTATTATATGTCACAACCAGTCCAAAGGTCAACTCGTTGATAATAAAGAGGTCTGATCTTTGTCAGTCAGCCAGTGCTTCACACACTCATTTGTGGTGCTTCCCTTTACCCAGACAGTTGCGACTATCACGCTTCAGAAGGTACTCTGTTTTTAGACTATTAGAGTGACGGTTGGGAATGTTATCATATCAAGCTGGGATATTGGTTTTCATGGAAATATAATAATGAAGTATTTTTGTCATTCTTGTTCTTAACAGGGATTTTGTAACTAGCCAACTGAACCCTGGTGCAGGGCTACTTGCCACCCCTGGCATGGGACATCTCCCTGTTGGTGACGGCCTCTTGCCCATACCACACAATGGACTGGGGCTCCTACCTCCTCCTCCATCACCCGGCTTAATAGATCAGCAAATGGAGGAATTATTTCAGTAAGTTGCTCTGTTTTGCCTCCATTTCTTTTATTTCAAGAATCTTAACATTTACTACACAAAAGACTTTGGTGAGAACGGTCGTTCCTAGAAAGAGAGTTGGGGAATTATTATTTTACATTTTCAATTAACATTTACTCTCTTTTAGTTAATCTGTGTCATAAAATGTCTGTTGATGTATGGTACTAAGGTTATTCAGAGCTGCCAAGTTTACGCTATTTCGCATAATTTTTATGATTTTTGTACCAAAATTATTTTGAAAAAAGAAGAAATTTGTGATCTTAATGCAAAAAATCAGGAGTTTTTCCCCTACATAGTGGAACACTTCTAAAAACCTTACAAACTGTACCTGCAATTAGAAATAAATTTCCTTTGTGAAGAGAAAGAAGGAAATTGTTCTTCAGAAGGAAAGGAAAGCTGGAAGGGATTTTTCAGCAAATGAACAGGGCTGGGAATTGTCTGTTGGTTCTCGGATCATGTAGGGGCATGTTAATTTGACAACTTTGGCTATACCAATAAGGGACGTAACCAAATATAGATAAATTGTTCCTATTTATTGCTTATTGTATTGTAGTATTTAGATACTTTACCTTATGGTCTATCATAGTCTCTTATTCCAGTATACCAGTATAATAGTGTATATATTAATTTGGCTCCTGATCTTTTCACCTAATTAATAAAAAAAATGTAGAACAGGTGAAATAGTAACAGAAGATTTTGTGGTGTGTAAATAAAAAGTAACAAAGTATAATGTATTATTTAACTTCAAAGCACTTTGAGTTGTACCTTCATTTTTACTTTAGACTGGTTGCTATGACTATAAGACACATGTTGTAACCAAGCCAAGACGTGGGTTGATAACAGAAAATCAAAAATATTTTTATCATTTTAAAAACAAATTATTTTACTTAGAAGATTAAGAAGTGACAGGAAATAAGCAAGTATACTACTGACAGTATTCATCAATGTATCAAACCATTCTCTCAAATGTATAGACATGAGCACACTAAAGCTTGACTTTGTGTAAGGGAAATAATTTAACTTGACTGAAAAACATCTAACATTTAAGTCAACCAGTATCCTGTTATCCATGAATCAACTGAAACTGTGTCTCCACAGGTTTTTCTGGAACATGCTAAAAGCTACTGGCCCTGTAGAGCTTGAAGGTCCAGAAATCACAGAGGCTCTGGCTCGCATCTCTCCTGCATCCCAACAGAAGATCTTCTCCTATGGCGGGTTGGCCAACTACCTAAAGTCTCGTCATGCTTTTGTGGTCATAGATAACAGTCTAGTTTGCATCGTGGAGCATGCCATGAGAGGCAAGCAGATGCTACTTATGAAACGACAGGAGAGGATCCTAGCTGCCCTCAAAGAGCAGCAGCAGGTTATTATCACTTTGTCTTCACAATAATTAGAATATCGTCTCCTTCTAGATCCCTCAATGGGAGTATCACACTTAGCTTGCTAGTTGATATCTACATCTCTTTTGGCTTAGAACATTATTTGATTATTACCCGAACCAAGTATTTTCTACTCATGGAGGGTATAGTGCCGCTGCTCGTTTGTCTGTGTGTCTGTCTGTGGTCACGATAACTCAAGAAATAAACAACTGATTGACGTCAAATCGTGTACGATGTTGTAATTCAACCCGATGAAGACGCCAATTTGATTCCAGCAATATCTGTTAACAATTGACATAGTTATGGAATCAAAACTAATTACCAAGGGATAATAGAGAAAAACTTGATCGGCAGGTTTCGTCTTCTTTCCTGTAGCGTGGCGTTCAATAGTGCGCAACCTTATCATGCAGGACAGTGTACAGCGTTATATTGCGCCGCGCAACACACGATCCTTAATGAATTGTTTAAAGCGTATTATTGATTGTAATCCAAGCAGGAATTAAACTTTCTCAATGTTTTTCAATACACATTTTGATAAAGTTATATTTTTAAGTCAAGCTGACATGGTGTAATAAGGAAATGTTTTATTATTTTACTCGGTTGCGGGTTTGTACTCTTATCTGAGTACTCATGTTTCTATTTTTTTATGTTTTCCATGCTTGGATCTAAGCATCTGCTGTTAATTTAGTAACAGGTAATCTTCTTTTTGAAAATATCTGCTGACACAAACAATATCTTTACCCATGGAAAAGCCTTTAACTTGTTCATTTATTTTTGAGTATGCATGCAATTCCCAGATTAGTCATTTAGCAATAGCCTTAAATACATTTTGAAATTTCAATCATATACAGAGTGAGCTATGATGTACTCTACAAAAGTTGTGTGTCAATCATAGATTTGTTTTGTCACGTAAATATGTGATTTTCTTCTAAAACTCCAAATACTTTTTGATATAACATACTTATAAAGTAGGGTTTCAATTTATTTGAAATATCTACATGTTTATTTTGGATAATAGATGTGTATTATGTTAAAAATATAAAACTGAAGCATGCTCATAAAGTGTTCATACAGGACAAAAACATGTTTAAAAAACTGAAAACAGGGTACAAACCCAGTTACTAGGAGATGACCTCATAAACTCTCACTCCAGGATGATCTGGGCAACATATTTACGGGATGTTAGAAGTAGAATATGAGGTTAACCATCAATTTCAATCCCCACTATTGAGGGATATTTTTCACTTCAATTTATATATGACCCATCCCCCATCCATCCCCCATCCATCCCCACCAACAAGTTATAAGTAGAATTGTTTAGATTATTAACCAAGACTGTTGTGAATGTTGGTAGTGATATTTGATCATCTTATCTTACTCAATTTATGTATTGGATCCTATTTCAGGTAAAAACTTTCTCTTGGGAGCAGAGAGCCCAGGAGATGGAGAGAAAGCGTCAGACAAGTGAGACTGATAGTACAGACCTGCAGCAGCAAACTCAACTAAATGGCTCGGGAGCTTTTCCAAATCTGAAGGAATTTCCCCCAAATTTAATTCCAAATAATGTTAGTGATCAGCAACACCAAAGTAGAAATGATATAGCTGATGAGACAAGTGACGATGGTTTCATTACAGTAACACCAAGAAAAAAACAATCACTAAAATCTACAATTTTATCCTCTCAATCAGAAAGCATTCCTCAGAAAGTTGGTTCTGAACATTTTACAAGGGACAGATCACGATCTCCAGTCAGTCTTTCAAATGGTCCACCTAAAAAATCTAAGGGATATGATTGTTTGGACGATTTTGATGACCTCCCTTCTTTATTAAAAATGTCTTCTAACAAAAAAGTTAAAGATATAGCTAAACCTAGCAACAACCACAAGCCACGAGAAGAGTCGCCTGAAGAGGACTGGGAACACGGTTGTCAGTCTTCATCAGATTCTACTAGCTCAAGTTTACAGAACTCACACCATTCAGCTCTTGATGGTATAGATTGTATTGACGATGACACCTTACCAGACAAAACTCAACAACCCATTCCAACAAGCCTCCCAATACTTACACAACCCTCAAGCATATCTTCTTCGTACAAATTGAGCCATTGTCCAGTCCCCCAACAGCCAGCAAGACGTGATTCAACTGCTTCTATATCCAGCTCGGAGGATCTTCGTCATTCTCCCTCACCAGCTTCATCAAATCATTCTCTGCCTTCTTCAGGGAATTTACAGTTAAGAGCTCCAAAGCCTCTGATAAAAATTCCAGGTGTGATGCTGCCCACTAGAGGAAAGAAGGTATCAAGAGGTGGTGCTAGAATTGCCAGGTAAATCTATCCTGCATTTGCTTTGAGTATAGATGTGTGTTTAGTTTGTCCGTTATCAACTGTGACCAAGTCAACTGATGTTTTGACCAATGCTTTACACTCTCCCATATATATATACATTTTGGTCTGTTCCTTCTGCCAGAGGCTGACGGAAGGCCTGAGAGTATTGCTTCTTTTCAGTGATAAAATAGATATGAAGTCCTCTCCATAGGCAAAAAGCAAACTGTTGATTTTTGGCTTTATTGTATTGTGCGTGCCTGTATTTTAGTATACTTCTCTGATGCCAATATATATATATATAAAATATCGCTTAAATGACCTCTTTGAGTCAATAGCGCTGTAAAACCTGACATGAATAAATAAAGAGGCTGGTGGGTATCAGTCTTCTGTTATTTATACTACTCAAGTGACAGTTGAACTCTATGCCATCAGACAGTTAAACTACTGTTAACAACACTTGAACTACAGGCTTAACTTTTATCTAAGGATTCATGCACATACAAAATAGTTCCTTATGTAAAGTCATTCAACTCACAAAAGTTGATGATGTACAAAAAAAGGCTGAAGTGTCTATTGCTATAATAGTAAACATATTCGAAGGCTTAAACTCACTCCAGTTGTGTGGCATTACAAGATAGCATCATAATATGTTGTTCAGATATGCACACCCATATTTTCATAACAAGAACAAGCTGTTATTCACCATGAAATTTTGTAAAAACTATGATTAGACTGCGTTTTGATAAAAAGGGAGCGAAAGATATAATTTAGAACAAGCTTTTAGCATGATATATCAAGTTCTTTTAACTGTCCAGTTCACCTTCACTACATTTCTGTTTCTGCAGCTTCAATGGTATTGATCAATACACAAAGAGTTAAAAGGTCAACTAAAACGGAAGCCATCACATAATGACCTACTTTTATTCGCTAAGCGTAAACAAACCTTGCTTTTTAAGAAGGTAAATATGCACTGTATATAAAACAGGAAAATAATAAGTGGTTCACTGTGTGATAGCTTTTGACACGAAGGTTTACTAAAAATAGCTTGTATGGAGATACAGTGTTTTCATTGGTTCGCAATGATGTCACGATCAGCTGCTTGCATAAATTTGTATCGGTCGATTCTCTTCCAGGCCTCACAGACATATATCATGACTCTGCATGATTGGCCAAACCAAATATTTTAGAAGCCCCAATATTTATCTATTGAGCCTAGATATTTGAAATTTTCCAAAGGGATTTCATTGTCTGTGCTATTTCCCCTCTATATGCATAAACTCAGTGGGGCTCCAACGGACAATCCTGGTAACAGGTAATGCATAAACTTGGTTTTGTTTGAGTTAAATTTTAATCCTACCTTTGTGCCTGCTGTGTCCATTTTGTATATTTATTGTATACTTATTGTTAATTGATTGTATTTGGTGTTCCACAGAGTTGCAGCACTAGGTCAACGTCCACGCTCATCTAGCGACAGTTTAGGCAGCTGTATCACTGGGGAAGAGGAAGATAGAGACTCTCAAAAATCTGACAAAAGCAGTCTGAACAACGAGCCGAATTCTTTTCATCCAAATAAAGGACATTCATCAGGATCCCATATGACAGACATTCATTCAATAGACAACTCATTAAGATCAGATGCCTTATGTTCATTTACTGATGTTCACAGCTTAGGTTCCCAATCATTTAACAGCTCTGACGTGAAACCTGCGTCACATACTGATGAACATCTCTTGAGTTTAAGGAAAGGTCTAAGTAGTATATGGGAGAGTACAAGTTCATCACCTAGGGTACAATCTGAGCTATCTGTATCCACACCCGATTTCATTCCTTGCAGCAACAATGAGCAAGTCCCAACCTCTGTCTCTTCTCCTTCAGAGACTGATGGGCAAGACCCTTTGGGACTTAAAAATATATGGCAGCAGAGAGATTATCCGTTCAGCAGCATCTCGTCTATGGATGTTGAGCAAGATATTAACTTTGGATCCACAGATAACTCATATTATGGCGGGATGCCTCTTGGATTCTCTCTACCTTCCTCTCTTTTGTCTTCCTCTTCTAGTGTCTTCAATAGCTCTCCCGTGTATGCATCAACACCTCTAGATGTTTCTTTTCCTAAACCTGTGAATTCCACAAGACCAGATGAGAACTCAACAGTGGATAAGTCTGGTTCTAAACTTGCCAAGTTTTTTTCTAATGATAAATTACACCCAATATCGGAGGATAAGACTGGCTTTGAGACTAGAGGATTATCATCGAAATTTGATTCAGTTTTTTGTTCACCCTCTTCTGTTACTGCTAGCAGCCAGGATAACAAACAACAACGATGCCAGCAGAATCCTTTTTCATCTTATAATCCACAGACTAGCACTAACACGTTCCCTTCAGTCGGCGATTTTACGCCTGGAAATTTCTTACCTGATATTTCATCATCGTTTTCAATGACATCATATTTGCAGCATCAGCAATCTTCTGTTTCTAATAGCCCATTGTGCTCAACATCATCCTCTGTTCCTTCTTCTTCTTCCACTGAAGGAAGAATGACATTCCTCGGTGCCAACAATGCCTTATCTGATGCAGGAAAAGGTAACTTATCACAGTCATGGCTGCCACAGTCACAATCACTTTCACCAATGTCGCTCCCTGCAACATCGTTCCTTCAGAAAAACTTGGGCTTTTCTCCAAATTTCTTCTGTGCCAGCTCTATTGGGGGAGATAGCAACCATGTGCCTGCATATGTTGAACAACGCGAGCAGGGTTGTCAGACCTTTGTTCCTGCTAATGCCTCCGTATCCATCAACACTGTTGTAACCATGGCAATACTTGACAAGATAGAGAGCAACACGGAGGCCTTGACAGATGAGCTCAAAAATGCTCTCAATGTCAATGGCCAGTTCAGGGTAAATATTTGTTTATATTTATTTGACTCTTTTCCTCCAGGAGCTTAACTCTTGTTATAATCTTATTTTTTACTCTGTTATTGGGGGTCCTAATCACGGTACTAAATTGTACCTCTTATAGTGAGGGTTTCCAAAAATTGGTATTGAAATTGTATGTCATTATTCAATTTTCTAAAAAGTCTTAAGTCCTAAGTTTTTTTTTATTGTTTCTGTTTTGAATTGATATAAAAATGAAAAATTGTAAGTAGTCTTTTTTTTAAAGTGCTATCAAATAAATTTAAAGCATAGTTTCTGAACTGTATAAGAATGACATAGATAAGTAGTCAGTTTTAATATTTTTCTCTCTTTCCCTCTATATTTTTAATTCAATCAAAATGTTTCTCCATTGACTGCTGCCTTAATAAGCGGATGAATATCACGAATAAGAGCGAGTACGTCAAGGCAAACAGAAAACTTTTTAAACCTTTCTAACTTGATGACCTGTCTTCATCCGTTTGAACTTAGGCACATGCAATTGTTTTTGTCCTTGGTGATTTTAAAGACTCCTGTTTTATGACTATTTCAAATAATCATCCGTTGTCAAACCCAGACATGGGTACGAAGCCAGAACTCACAAAGCCGAAGCCAGGACACATCACGAAGCCGAAGCCAGCATCTCAAAAC
>JAUUEB010471376.1:0-11601 GCA_032362205.1 Clione limacina | reverse complement strand
AAAGTTAATTCATAGTCCCTATGCAGTAAGCGGACATACGAAAGCCAGTCGCAGACAAATAAACTTGTGCTACTCAAGCGCCCCTTTTGATTTGAGAAGTGTTTCTTTTAATTTCGACCTGTCGAGTCGACGTTAATTGTGCTGTATGCTAACTGAGATTTATTTTTCGACTTTGACTTGACTGCTAATTAGCTCGTTATATCCGGTCTCCATGGGATTTTATCTCGTTGTATCCGATTTTGAAATACTAATATAATACAAGGAAAAAAACGGGACTTTTTTTTTGCTCGCTATATCCAAGGTCTCGCTAAAACCAAGCTCGTTGAAACCGGGCTCTACTGTATTGCCTGTACAGCTCGTTACAATGAACAGCCTATTTTCAATTTCTGTTAGAGCAAGTTCTAAGACTTCTTTTACAACCGTTTTTCTTATTATACACTACAAGGTGTTTTGTAGTACATCTTAGGAAAAACTATAGCCTCAAATCTAGAAAACAAGAAAGCATAATAGTAAATGTTGTCTATTATTACATTGCATTGGTCAGAAACATGCCTTGCTTACCCACTAAAGGGAAGCAATTTGTTGGCAATCTATCACCCTCAATTTCGAACTTATTCTATAAATCCTCATAACTACATTGGAGAATTATATACAAAATATGTTATCTCATCAAAATATTCTAATTAAAAAGCAGGTAAAACTTTATACTTTATAGCTAATAGGACAACAGAACTTACTGATCCTTGAAGACTGTTAAGTGCTAATCTCTGATGACCCCTTCTGATTCTCTTTTCTACATCTGTGATAAGGTTTTGAAGAAAACGCATAAAGTCCTCTTCGTAGCCACATTTTTCAAATCGAACACTGTTTATATATCTGTAAAAAAAATAATAAATGGTTAACTTCAAAAGATCATTCAAAACTTTTTTGTTTTACTTTGGCAGTTTTTCAATAATTTATTTAAAACAGCAACAGCCTAGAATAAAATATTATATATACTAATACTAACTGGCTGGGTTTCTGTTCAAAACTTATGGCACACTTGTTAGGTATCAATGAATAAATATCAATTTTCTTAAAACTTGAACAATAATCATTGAACGTTATCCAGTTTGTCATCTACTTTTAAACTAAAACTTCACTAAATAATCCACATCTAGCCAATCAAAAATTGATAGAACATGTATTTGCATTAAAGTGCATATTTCCACAACTTCAGTAGTTTTAATAAGCAAGTTGCTGTGTGTCATTTCAGAAACGCTGAAACAACACTTTGAAATTGTGCGTGTGTATTGGGAAAAAAACACAAAAATGTCATCAATAAAACAAAATTGCATAAGCAAATAAAATTGCAGTATTGCCATCTCTGCATGCATCAAAAAAGCAGGGGTGCTTATTTTTTCCTAATCTTGAAAACCCTTCCTTTTTTCTTCTTTCTCGTAAGTAACCAGAGTTGGCAACCCTCTGAGACAGCACCAGGGAGATTTGAGTAAAAAATAAGGGAGATTGGGATAAACAACAGGGAGATTTTTTACGGTCAACGAAAATTTACAACTTGAATCGCAACTTTTTATCATCTCAATGTCCCCACTTTTAGTCTATACAATGCCTCCACTGAGGTTTGTCAAAAAAGGAGTATTTTGCAAACACTTTGTCCTCTAGGCGCCCTTGCACCATTAGGGGTCTGGAGGTATGTCATCCAGAAACATTTTGAGAATATAGGAACACAAACATGCAAATATGGAATATTTTTAGTCTTAGATGCTCTCTCAAGAAACTCAGAAAATTTTAGAATAAAGATGACCTGCTGTTAAAAAAACAGAATCATCCCAATAAAAAAGGAGAAATTTTTGAGATAAAAGGGGGGCACCTAATCATGACCCTAGTAATAGTAATACACAGAAAAGTCAAGATATATATGTGGCACCATCTATGATTATTATATTATGCAGGGATGCCAGTAGGGGTAGGGTAAAATTAACTGATTTTGAGATATTCACTTTATTGCCTCAACTATTCCAAAGGTTTATAAAAACATAAAATACATACATAGACAAAGAAGCAATAATAATTATATAATAGGAGATGAATGCATTGATAAAGCCTGTTGAAAATGTGTCTTATCTTTAATGGCAATTTCATTGAAGGTCTGGTAGGTATACTAAAATGACAACATCTTGGTCAAGTATCAAACGATTTTTGTAAAGCTGGTCTCAGATGAAAGGGAATATTATTTTTTAAGCAACAGTATCATAAAACTATCGTAAAACAGAAGCTTGACGTCCTAAAACGCATGAAAACGGATTCGCAGGGATGTCCGAAAAATCGGCGATATGTGTAATAAAATAGCCATAACTTGGTCACAACAAACCGATTTTGAAAAAGTCGGTCTCAAATGAAACGGAATATAAGTTTCTCTCTCTCTTTCGTTCACTATGATTTTCTATAAGTTTCTAACTGACAGTGTCATTAATCTATCGAAAAACGGAAAGCTTACGTCACTAAAATCATGAAAACAGATTCGCGGGGATGTCCAAAAAATCGAAGATATGTGTACTAAAACAGCCATAACATGGTCACAAATAAACCGATTTTGATAAAGTCGGTCTCAAATGAAACGGAATATAATTTTCTAAGCGACAGTGTCATTAATCTATCAAAAAACGGAAGGCTTAAGTCACAAAACTCATGTAAACAGATTCGCGGGGATGTCCGAAAAATCGGAGATATGTGTACTAAAATAGCCATAACTTGGTCACAAATAAACCAATTTTGATAAAGTCGTTCTCAAATGAAACGGAATATAATTTTCTAAGCGACAGTGTCATTAATCTATCGAAAACGGAAGGCTTACGTCCCATAATTCAAGAAAACGGGAGTCCCGGGGAAGTTTGTTCATCTGTCAAATTCCGTGTCTTCAACGGCCGATTTTCGTCTTTCTTCTGTTCCGATTTTTATGTGAAGTACTGGGGTCTAAGGACATTTAAATACGGGAGAAAGCATGCTGAAAGTATGTTTGAAAATTGACTTGAAAAACCCAAAGACAGTGAAAACAACAAAGAGAGTGAACACCACAGATTCGATTTTCTGTGGTATACTTCAGTTGAGAGAACGGCGATTTTGCGGGACGGATGGCTATGCGTGCGTGAATGCGGGACGGTGGTCCAAAATTGTTAAAATGCGGGACATGTCCCGCAAAATGCGGGACGGTTGGCAACTCTGGGTATAAGGAATTAGGAATAGGATGATGTACACCAGAGTTCATCCCTCACTTTCCAGCATGTTAAACCTTACCTTAAATATAAATTTGGCTAACTTAAGGACAAAATGCAATACTTCCATTAAGATTTAGACTAATAACCTCAAAAGCCCTCTTCCAAGTTCACCAACAAACATTCCAATTACTATTATTCTATCTATTATTTGGACCAGGCTGTTTGATTAATACTCACGAAGGTGGACTGTCTGTTGCTGTGGGCTGAGAACCTTCAGACTGAGCTTGAGAGTTAGTCTGTGAAGATGTGTCTGCACCGTTTGTCTGTGAGTTACTTGTGTCCCTGGCCTGTGTTGGTCTCATGATTTCTGTCTCTGAACTGCTTGTGTCCATTTCTTCTTGACCTCTGTCTTCTCCCTGCACAGACTCAGTGTAGTCAGGAGGAGGACAGTCATTTACGGAGATATTAGTGCGCTCCTGAAGGCAAAACAATCAATTTTTAAAACAAGTTATATTGAGAATGGTGTTACTTAAAATAAAGGTTATCATAGAAAATATATTTTTTGACTTGACTACTGTTTTATTTTATTTTTCTTTGTTATTTTTGTAGCATAAGTTACACTATGTGCCATAACATTTAACATAAAATTTGGGATATAAATATCGTCTATAATAAGTGGTCTGGTAAGACAAGATCCACTATACTGTACTCATATTCTTTATGACTACTCCAAATCTTTTTGTTTAAAAAAAATGGTCTTGATGTACTTTAGCAAAAAAGCTATTCTTTTTACTATTCTAATAATAATATCACCAAACAGGCCAAATTAAGACACACCCCTATACATTCTTAGCATCCTGAGAAGTATACAAGGAATGCCCTATTGGCTCTATAAAATATAATAAGGACATACCTCCAACAAATCAAATGCATCATTAATAAGTCCAAGGTTGAACTGAGCCTGTCTGAAGCGACATCTAGCACCATGGGCGTTTGAGCCTTGCTGAACTCTGCCCACATGAATCTGAACATCCAGAAGATTTGTGTCCTGAAAAATAGGTCGTATACGTCTTCTCTGATTATTATTTTTCATAAAATGAGCATGTTCATTAATTGTATAAACAATATGTGACCCATCCTCACAAAAGGTGCCAGTTGTTGCATTTTTAAGATATTTCCTTGTAAAGGTGATTAGGGGGTGTCCTATTGATGTATGTTTTTACTTGATTCCTTTCCCTTAACCATTTTACTTGATGAATAATGAAGATGATAACACAAATTGAAGATTGTAATGTGTTTTAAACGCATTTTGTGAGACAGGAGTTCTTCTGAAAATCTGCTGTTTTCAAAAGTTTGAAGGCTCTTTTCTCAAAACCTTGTTTTTTCATCCCAGTCTTAAAGAAGGTCATAACTACTCCATTCTTCTTCAAAATGTTCATGGAAGTGTATATATATATGAAAAGTTTAAAAAAAATTTTTTTTTTGAAATTTGCATTAAGTGGCACCATTTGAAGAGGAGTGTCTCATATGCAATACAGTGAAACAAAGAACAACAAAAAAGGTGAGTGCAAACATTATTATATCTTTTTTTCATGAAAACAAAATATTGTACACCCTACAATACTTTTTAAAGTTAAAGTCTATCTTTCTTACAACGCTTCTTTTATGTATTTTTTTCTTGGTACAATGAAGAGGGGAAATCAGTTTTTCATAAAATGACATACAGCAGTTCTTATGCTAAAACCTTTCATGAATTAAAATAGCTTAAAGTAGAAACAAAACTCCACAAACTTTAATTTTATCGTTACAAACAGGGTTGCCACTCAAATCCAAAGATTTGTGAAGAGGGACTTCAACTTAATTCATTATGGAGAGATCTTAACGCAACTCACAAGGACTATACAGCAGAAGATTAAAAATACAATAAAGTTTGTGGTTGTAGTTTATAGAAGTCTTGCTTCACATTTAGAGGCCAAAGTCCCATAATTATAACAGAGTAGTGAAAACATAAGTATATACAATTCATGTTTTATATGTGCAAATAACGTTTTATAAGCGATAAAAAAATCCCAAGTGAAGAGGGATATTTCGAAGGGAGTGGCAACTGTGTACAAACAAATATATCCAATAGAACCTTGACATTTCAAATCATATCATCTTAAGACAAAGAAGAGTAGTTCAGGAACTAAGATGGAAAGGTTTAATTCTACCAAAGCTATCACAAATTAGACAGTTTATCAATCAGCTGCACGACTCCAGATTTGAAAAAACAAAACGTAACCTGACCCGGAATTTACTACCTAGTTGAGACTGAGACATGATAGAGTAAATACTATACTTCAGTAGAGTCAATTCAAATTTACGCTACTGAGGACTCAGATTTACTGTAACTAGGTTCCCAGGGTTCTGGAGTCATGACCAGCTGTCTGTATGTGTTCCAATCTTCCACAAATGAATTGAGTATTTATTTGTGGAAGATTTTCATCCATTTAAAAGCAAAAGCCTTTTAAGCTTTAAAGATTCAGGTGAGTTTAAGTAATAATCCAAAATTATTATATGAGTAGCTTTAATTTTATTTTCGTCAAATGTCTAAACTTGTTTCATACCATTATTAGCAATAGACTTTATAAAATTTGAGAGAAACTTATTTGAAACAAAACTTTTTAATTTACTAATTTATTTGATTTACCTTCTGTCATTTATATGAATGGAAGTATAACATAATAATAATAGTTCTCAATAGAAATGTTGCTGTCATTCCTTTATCTGAGGGATAAATTGGTGCCTCACCATCTCTAGTTCTCAGCACCATTAACATCTTGCACAGCAGAACAATGCTTTGACAAATTAGAGTCAAGTGGTCAATGTGAAATTTTCCTTTGACAACTTGGGTGAGTTACCATCATAGTTCTAAGCAATCTTGCCTGTCCCTTCAAATGAATGTATTTACTAGTTTAATTCTTTGTATTTGTTTATATTGTTTGCCCACTTTCTACTCAGATGGCTGAGAGCAAGCCATGAGGACTGATTTTGCTTTAGCCAACTGACACTCTCATGTTTTATCATTTTGGTGCTTAACTCCACCTAGAGAGTGGCAGCTGTTCATATCCAACAGTTTACTTATGCCAATGAAGAGGACCGCAGTTCTATACTTAAGAAAAGAAGCCATACCCTCAGGCTGACTACTTTAATAAGTCAAACCTAAGTAACTCACCCCTCCATTAGATCTGGGAGTCCTGGCTGTGCGTTCAGTGCCTGTGTTTGGGGAACCTGTCCCAGTCAAATTAGATGGTGGAGCTCTCTGCACAACATGGATAGCTTTACCATGGATATCTGAGCAGGTAGATTAAAAGAGATAGTCATTGTTCTTTTCTGAGAAGCATTTAGATAAACATAAGGAATCATTTTTTTCTGTCTTTGTACTAGTAAATACAAATTTATGATTCAAATACAATACAGACATCAGATTTTGAAGTTAAGTTAGGGGAAAAAGCTTAATGTTAAGAGTTAAGAGGGTAATTGAATGACATGTCAATTGATACAAATCGAACAATTTGCCTCAGAGATTAAATCCCCCAAGTAGATTTAACTAGCTCAACTTTGCCAACTTGTCTGTGTATGCTTTTTCCTCTGAATAAGATGTGACTCAAGGAGCCCTAAATATATAATGATAAATAAATATAAGGTCATAGTACATTCTTAGTTATTGATTATCCAAAGTACCTTAGTCTTTCCTGAGCTGCTTGAATTACCAGACTCTGGTATTAATAATTTGTAAACACCTTTACTACATCTAATTTAATTTCACAATAATTTTAACCTGTTGAAGATTGTTACTGGGTCAACAAAACAGAACAAATAATATACAATGTAAGTTAAAGTATCAGTTAAGACTAACCATAGTCTTGGAGTGGCTTTTCATCTTGCATTACACGCCCCTGGTAAATAAGTCTCTGTGTGTCTGCTGATATTTCCTGTAAAACAAAATGTCAGATACTCAAAGAATTACACGTCACAATACACATTTATTTTCTAGATTATCCTCAAAACCTCAGACATCGAAAGACCAATATTCTTACTTCAATTGATTTAAAAAGGGCGATATTTGAAAAAATCTGAAGAACCAAGCCTAGATGAGTTCACAGGTAATTTCAAAAAGGGATCTGGTGGAAGCTTTTATAATAAACTGATGTTAGTCACAGGGTTGCAGAGCCGGAGTAAAAATTCGGGCTTTGGCTCCAACTCCAGACCTGAGAATTGTTTGGCTCCAGCTCCAAACCTTATAATTCTTCGCAGGCTCAACATCCTCCGAATAAATTTCACTACCCGGATTAATTCAGGTGAATTTTCTGAAGCCTGTGGTGAAATCTTAGCAATAAAAACAGTGCTCTTTCATTTGAAAACATGCTTTCAAGCATTCCAAACCAGTTTCCAGAGTATAATTATATTCACAGACTCTCAGCTCTGCAAGGACTGTACAACAATGTGTCCACTGCATGAAGAACCATACACACAAATAACGTGAAAACTGAAGTAACCTATTTCCTATTTTTGAATTCATATATGGTTGGCGAAAAATAGGACAGTTCCTTACATATTTTTTATAATAGCTCTCCAATAATTCAAACCGCAATTATACAATATTGATACCTACTTAACACACTTACAATTGAGCCGCTTATCTTCTCTTTGAATTGTCTCACAGTCAACTGAAATGGACAAAAAATAAATCAATAGAGATTACAGCAAGCTATATATATATATATGGGTTCATAGATTCAGGGATGGGGAGACAGTGGAGTTTTAAATAATACATAAAAAAGTTATTTTCACATTATTTCATAGTATTCTATTCTTTAACCCAAAGACCTAAATACAAATAATACAAGTTTCCAGTGCCCAGGATTTCACTTTAAATACATATTGTTGTCATTACAATAGAAACCACATTATTTGATTGCTTAGAGGACAAAGAAAATGTTGGAATAAGTGATTTTTCAATATTAAAGATATTTTATGGGATGATATTTAATATTATATGTACCTCAAAAGTTGTTACTTAGTTACATATATAAATGGCCAAAAGCTTTAGGCCTATAGCTGCCATATGATATGATAAAGGTAAATACAGTTATAAATGATGATTTTCTTATTGCAGCGTAGCTATAGTAAGCTTTCCGATTTTATTGATATCAAGAGGAATAATTCAAAGCAATTTCAACGCTTACAAGCAGTCAGGAGGGATTGGAAACTTTTTCTGACTCCTGGTCATATATATATATAAATAATATGAAAATCGACTCAAAACACTCTGTACACATCCTTAGCTTCAGGCCATGTGGTTTTGGAAACCAACTTAAAGTAATTCCAGATCAGAGTATGTGAAAAATATCTCATTTAGTCAAGCCATCAAAAAGAGACAAAATAAATAACTCACATTCTCTGGTACTGTAAAACTTCTGTTCTGTCCATCTAAAGTCTTGACTGTGATGTCTACCATAGCTCCACTGCTGGAGTCTGGTGCTGATGAAGCCATCTTATTTGCTAAAAAAAGACAAATATATTTGTGCTGAATTCTTTTTTAAAATACTATCAATTTCCATATCTATAGTGCAATATCTTTTTCTACACAAATTCTACGTAATTTAGTGTGTGACACTATTTGATCTCAATTTCATTTTGACAAAATCCTTGAAAATTTAAATTATGCATGACGCCACTATTCACACTGATTCACATGGTACCATAATGGTACAATCTGCCTAGTTGTATCTCATCACTATATTGACTGCTGATGACAGCCAGTTCTTTATAAAAGAGAATGATAGAAGTTTCTTTCTTCAGATAGACCGTCTGACATTGATTATGAAGGTGGCTGTCCTCTACATATCCGCCACACAGCCCTTAAGTTTTTCAGTCTTGAGGTCTGATTTTGAATTAGTTTAATAATCGTTTAACATATAAGAAAGACAATAAACAAGTTTAAGCTTCAATAAGTTCCATATTGTTGAATTTCTGTGACATTCTCACAATGGGGCATTTTGGAGTCTTTAGGACTTTTTTTTTCCACCCTTAAAATCACTTCCCAAGGAAAAATCACCCATAAATCCAATAACATCGGCATGGGAATTCCATTTTTGGATTTTTTTAGACACTGTTCAGCGGTTAAGGCAATATTGTTTTTTTGTCATATAATAGTCATATATGACTTTTACTTATACATAGCAAAAAAAAACTACAACAAATTCAAAAAAGGCTATTCATTCAAATATGATAATCATCCCTTTTCTTAATACTTATGACAGTTGACCATTATAAGTAACAACAAGAGCACATTGAATAAATTTGGGTAAATTTGAACGGATTGATACACCTTTGTTTCTCCCAACGTACTCTCGGCACATGATTTTCGTTCGAGGTACGATTATAATATATGGACGAGGTACGATTATTCAGTTTTTGATGTTTTGAGAAAGTAATTTGAGGTAAAAATTCAGAGTTTGATGCTGTTTCACAGTAAAGAAATCTTGAATTTTTTTAGCAAGGCAACCAATCAGTTGGGAAACTTGGACAAACTGACCTGGTAAGTAATTTCCTACACTTATGTCTTTACACCGTTATAAACCTTGGCCTTAATAATGACCTCATCAAAACAATAATATACACACCCTCCTCACAGCTGACAGAGATCCGATTGGATGAGCTAGTCATGGGACACGTTTCAAGCTCCCCGATTGGCCAACACAAGATGGCTGCACGCATCCCCTGTTCGTACCTATGGAAAAAATCTCTACCGCAACCCCTTTTCACCCCTGTAGTTGGATAACAGTGTTATATTTGCAAAAACTAATTCCATGAATCGATTGAAAATTAAATAACCTTTCGATTGAAGTATGTTGTTCCATGAAAATATTTATGATTTCTGTCAAACGGGTCGTGATTCTGTTCGACAGAGGAGGGCGCCGTCATGTTATTCCCATGATCTCAAAGGATGCGTTCATATTTAATGGTTTTGTTTTTTTAGAGCTGGCTTCGTGATCAGGGATGAGGAAAACTACAAAAAAACTGCCAATCTGGCAGAGAGTTTCTGAAATTTACCAGCCAACAAAATTATAATAAATCTTACAGGCGCGTAGCCAGAGGGACATGGGGGAAAATCTCCCCACCCCATTTGAGATCGAAAATGCTCTAAATTTGCACAATCTTAACTAATCTAAAAAATGTCGGCCATTGCTTTGATAATATCCAAGGTTGTCCCCCCATTTCAAAATCCTGACGCGTAGCAAGGATTTTGAAATGGGGGGGGACAACATTGAACAATTTCAAACAAATGGCCGAGAAGCGGCCAAAATTTGTAAAATTGGTTTAAAATGATGCAAATTTAGTGCATTTGGATCTCAAAGGTACTCTTATTCAAATATTGACTTTCTCCGACAGGTACTCATATTTTGTAGGTACTCTTATTTGGAAGTCGAGAGTACATGTGTGTCTTAATCAAAACATGATGTAGAAACTCACATTTATCTTGATAATTAGGCCACACAAAAAAAGGTCTGTTTCCACTAACATGGCCCAACAAAATAGAGTAGGTAGGTAGGGATTGAATATTTTTTACTTGCGATTGAACAAGTCTTAAAAACATCAACAAAATCCAACTGAATGACAAAAAATGTGATGCTTGCTGGATTCAAGAAGACCGGACAGAATGTACTTCCACTTTACAGTGATGTAAAGTTCAGAATAGTATCTCCTGATAAAAATATTTTCAAAATCGAAAAAAATCTGGTAGGGCCGGGAGGGTAGCAGTAGGGTCGGTCGGGTTAGTAGTTAGTGGAAACATACATATTATTTTTTTTGGCCTTATCACATAGGTCCGCCATTGTAAATTTACTTACTCTTTCCTAGCCACTAACCACTTATAGTTATATAGTGTCATGATATTTCCCAAACTCCTTGAATGTTTTTCATTAAAAAAGGTGTTTTTCTTACTCCAAATTCATTTAAAAGTGTTAAAAGGTTAACAGACACTCTTTACAATGACAAAACACTTTGTTTTACTGAAATAGGATGATTTAACCATTTTATGTTTTTTAGAGCTTTGCGATGAAGGATTCTGCTTCGGCTTTGTGATGTGGCAGGGATTCAGCCCCATGTCTGAAAGAGTGTCTGCAATCTTTTTTTTTTTTACAAATTGACAATTAGGAACATTCTTCTTCTTCTTCTTCCATAATTGGATAAACTCATTGATGAGTATAGCATCCAAGCAACTTTTATTGGACTATTCAACTCCAGAAGGTTAAAAGAATTTAGTAAAAAGGGTTAATAAAGGGGGGATAAAATTATATGTACATTAAAAGTAACCATAAGGCTCATTTGAATATGGCTT
>JAUUEB010471365.1:0-11602 GCA_032362205.1 Clione limacina | reverse complement strand
TTGTTCTTGTTGTTCTTGTTGTTCTTGTTCTTGTTGTTGTTGTTCATACATATAGCAGGTTACTCACTATCATCCTTTTATCATTCTTAGTCACATCACTCTACAGAGATAAAAGTAAGTCATCGGGATTTATCTACCAAAATATCTTACGTCCTAAACTTTCAATCTGTTTCATGAGCAAATTAATGTATACACCATTTTTATGAGCTGGAACGTTACATTCGTTGCTGTCAAGCGGCTTCGATCTTACCAATCTTTGCCACATTCATAAAAGAGAATTGCCATTCGTTTCCACTTTAGAAATCCTATAGGGGATTGCAGTCATAACTCACAAGTTAAAAAAGACGACATTAAATGTGTCGAGAAAATTCTTCTCCTAGCAGCCGTGTTTAACAAATACTCAGTCGTTATTAAATCTGGCCTGGTATCTGTTTGTTCGGTAGGGAAATATGAATAGATGAAATTTTGACAATTTGACAATCTCTGAATAGTTTCTATAGACCAACATTATTACACATGTCTAACGTGTTGCTTCAAGGATGTTTTTATTATACAATTGCCGTTTCAAATACATTTCACAATTAGTTGCACATAGTTTTGAACGCCATGTACAACGCACAGATGTCAAGGTTTTTCTTCTTAGCGCGTTCCGTTCAATATTAATACACACCACATTACGCCATTTCCGGGAAACGAGAATTTGCTCGGTGACAATGAAATATAGTCAAAATGGATAACAGAGGATAATAGAGAAAAAATGTAATGGTATTTACTCAGTCAATAGTAAATAGATATTTCTGGAATTAAAGAGAGGTATTTACCATATTAAATTATATCAGTTGTATATTTTTTACAGTAATCATCTTAATAAACAAAAAGAAAGTCAGCCAAACACGAGCGTTACAATACACTCACGTGTGACTACCGTCACGGTGTTCGTGTAATAACGTTTTTCTGTTACCGTAACAAATACCAAACTGCAATACTAAGAACTCTGGAATGTGTAATTTCCGTATTTAAGATATTGTATATATTATATTTCAAAACAAAATAAGGTCAAAACCTTCTTATACACATTGCAGGTCATTTTATAGATAAATACCTTTAAACAATACACGAGAGCAAAAACATAAGTGTGTAAGAACTGACAGTAATAAATGAACGAAACAAACAAACAAAAACAATAATCGAGTCCTTCAAACAGACGATAGTTGTTTTACAAAAGAAAATATCTGAAAAAGCATTTAAACGTTAATCAAATTAGAAAATTAAAAGTTAATTTTTTTTTTTTGAAGAGGGTCATATCACTTGCTTCATGGTAAAGATGTCTTTGATTACATATGTTTCCTACTCTAACATTGTATTTTTGTATAGCAATGACAAAAAGGAGCTGACGACAATAATTGATGTTTCATAATAGTCATTTTGTATTTGTTTTCCAGAATTTACTTTGAATAGTACGTGAGCACTGTGAAAGCTGCCGGGGATACTTAACAATATGTAATTAGACCACGAGAAGGACTTGTGACAAATATTGGATAACTTTTGAATGTAAGTACCTTTATTTCAAATTATCTTCTACGTACGTTTGGTAATATATTAGTTCAAGAATAGAAATGTGGTTGTCGGGCTTTACCTTTTATCACTGTTTATCAGTAGTTATACTTCAAAGTTTCTTGCAGAAACGACTATAAATATATTGGCTCTAAAACAAAATTGTGGTTGTCGGGCTGTGCATTTTATAACTCTTTGAATGTAAGTAGCTTTATTTCAAAGTCTCTTCCAGAAGCGTATGAAAATAAATTTATTCAAGAATATATTGTGGTTGTTTGGCTATAATTTTTATGTTCAGGAGAATAATATATAATGATAACACTTCACGATTGGTGTTGGCAATAATATTTTGATGATATATGGACGATCACGAATAGCGTAGAGCAATGTCTTTTAAATATAAGGAGATATTGGTATATGAGTTATTGAGTCAGTGTAAGTATTGAGCACCTTTCGCGACATATAAAGGTCATATGAAAGGTTAGTCCCTCATTAACGACCCGGTCAAGGATTTTAGTCACATGACGGGACCCCCTCGTCGGGTTCGAATCCCTGGTCGTGTTCAAAGTATAAAGGCTGATTGTGCTAAAATGTCAATAAGTTGCATTTTCATGAATTTTAGTCTGTTTGCAAACCTATGTTAAAACTAAAGCTCAATCCATACAGGGACTTTTGAGGAATCGAGTCTCAAGCAACTTTACAATTCAGTGTATATCTTTATAGATATGACCTTAACTTCATCGTTGCAAAAAACGATTATTTTATCCGAAATGAAACTATATTTTTATATAGATCAGGAACCTCCCTATAACCGTTTTTAGCCAATTGATGGTGACATCTCAGACTGAGTGATTGGCAAATTATTATATCAGCTGTGAATGAGTATATTCCGTTATGCTCTATCGATCAAATATTCACATCATCGCATTATTTTCTGTAGGAACGAGTCAATTCCATCTCATTTAGCTCATTTGGTAAACGACAGTTGCCAAAATATTTCAAGTATTTCTCAAAGCTATCCCTAAACTAATTCATTGCTTCCACATCATGAGATAAACAAAACAGAATCATTCCTATGTGCGTCAACATCTTAGTTTCACTAAAGTCACTAGTGTAGTCCCTGGTAGAAATCAATTCCAGCAGCCTGTTATTTATCTAAAGAAGATAAGGAATTAATGAGGTCACTGGCCTTGAACCCTTTCCTACGGTCTTGTTGGAAGTAGCATTATGGTCGATATTAAGGGCAATATCGAAGATTTATCTTCACAATGGAAAATAATTTTAGTTCATAGACGTAATATTCGAGTACATCTACGAATTGACACAGGACAAATTGCTTTGATTTTTCCCCTGTTTCTACTAGATTTGGGGTTGAAAATGAAAATTGGACCATCAGAAAGCTCATTTTTATCAAGATGGATTCCAATTAATTACAAAAAATACTTACTGAGATTGATTTTTTTAGATTAATATCAACAGCATTAGTAATGTATTAAGAAGACATATTTCGTCACGTTAAATCTAAGTCGTTATCGGTTGACCCCCGTAGACACTAATTGTAGAAACAATTCTGGGGTCACGAGCCTATGTGCTCTTCTTGTCTGCTGCTTTTCCGGTTTTATTTGCTCAGTTTCCGCTCCGGTCACAAGCAAACCTTAACTCCAAGACAAAGAAATATAAGAACTTTACAAAACTTACATTATTTTGGCTTTGGCATTTGGCTGGTAGACATTGACCTAGATCCGTGACTTAAATGGAGAGACGGATAAAGCTCGATAATCTTGTCCCACCGAGAAAAATGGCGGGACAACTCGTCTAGTAAACCCATAAATCACTAAGATTGGAGGGTTTGGGGGGAGCGTGAATTACATCAGTTCGTATATATAACGAACAAGCAATTTAGTGGCTACAACTCTCCCCTTTGCTTAATATGTTAAGGAATTGAGAATGGTTTTTGTCAACTTTGTTTTCTGATCGTGCGTGACTTTTTCATCGTCCTTGATATGTTTCGTTTTCTCAAGTTTGGTCACTTGGCTGACAATTTATTTGAATTGTGATCTGCGGAGGCAAATTGACGCCATGCATGCACTTTGACAGTTTTCAACAATCCAGTCTTTTTACAAAATTTCGACTCCAAAATCTCAAGGAGGTATTAACAGCAGCAAGGATTTGGTGTACTTAGTTTTTAAGAGACAGTATCAGATTTTCTTGAAAATCTACTCTCCTTGGTAAAAAATACATGAATTCTAAAATCGTTTAGTAAAGCTTTGTAATAGATATATATCTTTAAATTGGCACAATCTAAATTAAATTTCAAACCTTGCTTCATAAAAAATGTATCGAATAACTTTTTGAGATGCTAACATATTTACAACTTAGCTATAACAATATTTATATTTTCATTGCATATCGACGAACGTCTTTATACTTTTTTAAAGAATTCTCCAAGTCATAGGAATACGTAGATTTGTCTTGCATTATTCATGATATAGCTTAGAACAATTGTGACCGCGATAACTGAATGGTTATCATGTGATAGGAGAGGTCTTTGGTTCAATTTCTGTCTAGAAATTTAATAATTTTATGCCTTTGAGGATAAGAGACTATCATTGTACGTGGTTACAATATTCACAACACATGCAAAAGTGCGTGAGTCACCAGTAGATGCACTTGTAGATATTGCCATTTATCAAACAAATAGGAAGTTAGCAGGCCATTTTATCTTCTTTGTCTTGAGCTTCACCGGTTTTATAAGTTTGATTTCCGCTTGTGTTCACAAATTGTTTATAAATCATAGAAAGGGAAGGTAAAATTTGGATATGTGAAACAACTGATAGGATGTAAAGAAACGATATTGACAGTGAAACTGAGCTGTGAAAAGGTTAGATTCTATATTATGTTATATAAGACTTAACGAGGAATGAAGCACGAAATGATGTTACCGCTAATTGCCCCAGATCGAAGTAATCAATAAAAAAGATACCAAAATGGATAATCTTGTCTCCATGCTAAAAAGCAGAACAGCGTACAATGTGGACCCATAAATCAAAATGGTTGCAGGGTAATGAGAAAGGGTAAATGACGTCATGTCGTATCTAATGAAAAGTTAGAGGCTACTGTTCTCTTCTTTTTACAATCTATAAAGGATCAATATTGGTTGTTCTAAAATTATAACCTGATTGAGAGGGAATTTTGCCATTTGTCCTCGGTATTGTTTCGCTTTCTCATGTCCAGTCGCTTTCCAGGTCTGCCATAACTTTAATTTAACTGTTGTTTTGTCAGTTTTGTGATCTGAAAGGCAAATTGACATCCTTCTCATCATTCAATATGCATTGACACCAATACCTTAATTATAGTTTATATATCTGTAAAAATATTTACTTCAATTATGAATAATGAGCGTTATGGTATAATCTTAATATTCAAATTAAGGAAAATGGTAGGGGAACAATATTTCAGTGCAGTACAGATTATAGCATTAAAATGTCAACTAGGACTTGTTTTGTGATTTAAATTGTTATAATTTTTTAAATCTTACTCACATGAGCCAACATTTTTTGCTTTAAAGTGATAGGAAATATGTTTAAAAAAACAAGGAGAGTTTTGGTTTTTAAGAGAAAGGGTTTGTTTACTGAACACACGACAATGCAGGTCCTCTACTGAAAATTCGGAACAATCAAGTTTCTTAAAATTAAAGTATGTTTAGCACAAAAGTGTCAGGATTAAAAACGTCCTAACGAGATGTTATGCTGGTATATAAGCTATGTTTACTCAAAATGTCAATATGTTACTAAGAGTATATAGCAATTAGTTCTGAGGAAAGAAAAGTGGTATTATACCTTAACAGGCAACGTCTGCCTAGTGACGGAAGTAGGAGAATCCGTATTTGAACAAACAAACTCTGCGGTTACCTTAGAAATAAAACTGGGATTTTCCAAAATTTCTCATTTTAGAATCATGGCTTGCCTTTTTAAGTCAAATTTTCTTCTTTTTTTCTCTTGGCTTGTCTTAAACGACTTCTGACGTTCACATTTTCTTTTGTTGACCCCTCAGTTTTGAATTTGTTTTATAAATATGTTAAAGATTGATGTTTTTGTTCTCACAACTTGAAAAAAGGTAACGCTGAATAAACTTGTCTACTTTTGGAGTCTCGGCTTCTCTTTTTTAGACACGTGCCGATCAAATTTTTTATCAGCCCTGAACATCTGTTTTTTTGTTCTCTCAGCTTCAAAAGAAAGTTACGCAGAATAAGTTTTTCTACTTTCGGCTTCCCTTTTTGAGACACCGGCAATTTTTTTCTCTCTTAGCTTGTCTTAAAAGTATTCAAAAAATGAAGTTTATTCAGAAATAATCTCAACTACATGAATTTATGCATGCTTGGGACCTTGAACCTCATTTTATTTCAAAATCTATCATTATTCCTAAGGAATTAATGGCATGAAAAAATTGGAAGAAAATGACCAAGTACAGGGATTTCAAGTACTGCCCTCAACTTCCTGTCTATTAAATAAATATATCTCATCAACTAAAAAACGTTTGTTTTAATTGAAAAAATCAACATGCTCGACAATTAAGATCCTAAGGAGAAGTAACAGTTGAATAGACCACTGAAAAATTCTTTGTTCGAACTGGCATTGACAAACTTGACATTATTTTTATCGATTTATGTTAAATGGTCCAGAATATTCAAATGTATTTCATATTCAAAACAATTTAAACTTTTCTTTTTAAAGCAGTAATAAATCGAACAAAACTCATTTATAAACATCTTGTAAAAAGAAGTGATGATTTTACAATAAAAGCAAATCTACAAACATATAATATTTCTACTGGGTTATTTTCTTTGTTTTTACTCTAACCTATTTTTTATCAGCAGTGACAGGTTTTGTTGTAATTTTTTTGTGCGCAATAAGCACATATTTTTCTCAATCAAAGCAAAATTTCATGTATATAACACATTTTGAAAATACCAGAAATTGATTGTGAATGTTTTCCATAGCTTGTAAAAGAGTGTAGATGCCTCGTTCTCATTGGGGTCATTTACTCTTCTGCAAGTCTTTGGTGTCAGGCAAAGATCGATAACTATGTTTACTTTAGTGACCTTTAATTTAAAAAAATGATGAAAGTTATGGATGTTGTTAACCACATCAATTTAGTTTTCAGATTTTTTATTTGCTAAGTCATATATGAATACAGTTTATGAAATGTTCAGTGTGTTGGTAAACGACCGAATTTAAAATTGCCTATCAATAATCAGGTATTCAGGAAAAACCGCAAAAACATAAATTATTTAGCTGGATAAACTATATTTATATTACATATAAATGTGTTTTCTCATTTCTTGAAAGATATGTAAGGATTCTGAGGTAGTCAGGCATTTTAAACATATCGATTGTCGCGATTATAAGATATCTACGAAATATCGGTTACGACGCCTGTTAGTCATTCAAGATATATCGTTTATTGCGCTTGCCATTCATTTTTAGATATATCGGTTATGACACTTGGTAGACGTATACATTGAAGATGTGTCGGCTATGGTGCGTCATAGAGATTTTAGTTTTTTTCCAATATAGTAAACAAGGTGTAGAACAACTCGAATAAAAAAAAATACTATCAATTTATACGGTTTAAAAAGCCAATACATTTTAATTAACATTTCATAAAAATCAAGCACAAAATGTGTATTCATGAAAGAATAACTTGTACCTAAATCTTAAACCTGCTCTTAAAAAATTCACTCCGCAACTTATAAAACAAATCTTTTAATATAACATAGGCCTGGTTAACGCAGTTAAAAAGTCTTTGATATTAATATGCCTGGTTTCGAACATGTTGTAATTCTTGGATGGTCTACATATCTTATATACACTTGTAGAAATTATGTCAATTTATCAAACAAGTTGAGAGTCTGGTGCCCATTTGCTTTTCTTGTCTGGTGCTTTTCCGGTTTTATTAGCTCAGTTTCCGCTTCCGTTCACAAGCTAACAATAACTCAAATACAAGGGTATGTAAATGAGGATTGTGATGACAGTTAAAAATGTTTTTTTTAACATCGATGAGAATTATACAAAGCATTCATTATTTTTGTTATGACATTTGGCAGATCCGGGACTTATATGAAGTGAATACCAAGTAAAGCTCGATAACCTAGTCCAACCTAGAATATGACGGGACACCTTGTCTAGTGAACCCATAAATCGCTAAAATTTGGACGTATTGAGGAAAGTAAATATCTTCAGCTCGTATATGTAACAGCAATATAGTGTCTACAGATCTCCCTTTTGTTAAGGATTCGATGATGGGTTTTCAATTTATTTTCTGATTGTGTATGACTTTGATCGTTTATCCTTGTTACGCTTCATTCTCTTATGTCTAGTTTCTTTTTTAAGGCTGACTACTTATTTGAATTTTGATCTAAGAGTACATTATGACGATATGCAATTTGACTTTTTTTTAAATCCATTCTGTTTACAAGAAAAAAATTGTCATTGGTATTTCCAGCAGCAAGTATTTGGTTTTGTAATGCTTTTTCATAGACACTAACAGATGTTTGAAATTAGCTCCTCTTAGCGTTTACTTAAATGACATTAGTTCCGAAATGATTAGATTACGCATTATAGTATTTGTTTATTTTTGAAAATCATATTAATATCATCTACGATAACTTTCTAACCTTGCTTCATGAAAACTTTCGTCCAGCGAAAAAAAGACTAAAGTATTAAACTCATTGAGATGATAACATATCATATACAAATCATGGTATCTTTTTATGATGTTCTCATAGAAATTGCGTTTTGTCATGTAAGCAAATCTACAAATGAGTACCCATGCAGTTTTTTCTTCGTATCTGCTTTAATTACCTACTACCAACTTATTTTTATCAGCTGTGACTAAACTTCCTGACCAAACCGACGTTTTATGAATTTTGAAATTTATTCAGACTATTTCTAAACAAAAATTTCTTTAGAAGTATATTCTCCTATACTATTGCACTTGTCATTCAAAGCTGAAGAGTACCGAAGTATAAAAGACGGAAATATTGTATTTAAGTATCTAAAAAAAGAAACTCTCAAGAGGTTCCAACATTTGAATTCATGTTAACGCGTAACTTAAAACTTTGTTGTGGTTATAAGCTACGTATAAATGCAATACCAAACTTGAAGTGGGGTCATACTGTGAGTTACAGCGTACATTTTATGATTTTTTAAATACATATTGTGTTAGAAGAGAGCTTTTTTTACCGTTTATATGAATACAGTTTTGCAACTGTTAAGTGAGTTAGATATACGACCGAATGCACTGTTGCCCATCAATAACAAGCCAGGAAAAATTGCAATTAACATTAGTTTCTTTGACTGTGATAACTAGGGTGATAGAATAAAAGTGATTTTTTACTAACTGTAGAATATTTAAGGATTCAAAAGTAGCCATACATAAATGTATCGATTATGGCACTCGTTAAATTCTAAGATATATCGGTTATGGCGCTTGTAGACATTTAAGATATATTGGTTACTGCGCGTAAAGACAAAAAAAATCGGTTATGACGCTTGCTATACATTAAAGATATATCGGTTATCGTGCTTGTAGACATTTAAGATAATTCGAATGGGTCGCTGTGTTTGTTTATTTGTTTGTTTATTTTAATTGGTGTCTTCCAAATCGGACAAAGTCATTATTTATGAGAAACCATGGAGACCATGACCTTGTATGAGTCACTGCTTTGCACACTCATGTTTTAAACTTTTGGTACATACCTTCACCCAGAAGACAATCGGATGCGAGCGGTACTCTGTTAAAAACATAGTTTCAGTCGAATAAACCGTAGAACAGCAATAATTAACCTATATCTTAAAGATTGTTTGCAAAGAGGAAGGTATTTAGATATATTAAATAGAAAGAAAAGAAACAATATCCCTCAGGATAAAGATGATCTCACAATTGACATTTGACAATCAAGATGTTATTTGCAGTTAATGCTTACATGTCACTCTCAATATAAAAAACACAGGCACGTGGTTATTATTTGAAGAATTTTTTCCCTTCACAAATATAATATGTCTCGTAGAATATATGCTGTAAACGCGTCTCATCATTGCAGTGTTAGACATTGCAATCTATTTTTTTTAAACTGAAAAGAAAATTGTCACTTTGAAGGGAAAATTGGCGTGTTACTTCAATTTGATATTGACATACGTCATTTTGGCGAACCAAAAAAAATAATACGCTTCTCAAAATAAATTAAATATCCGAAAGTCCCATTACTGTCTCCCATTGAGTCTTAAGAGGTTTATTTTGTCTTTTTGTATCTGTATTTTACCACGAAACAAGATCACCAAAGATTTAACAAATTTTCTCCAAAGGTTTTTTACCAATATTGTCGAAATTTAATTGAGTATATGATAAACCTATTTATTGGTGTTTTTTGTATTTATTCAATGAATTGGGAAAGCGGGAAAACATACTGCTTGTTTTATTTATTTATTTTAATGTATTTTTTATGTCTAAAAGGGTTACGCAGAGTGATTGTCCAAAATGTTTTAAAAATTAACTTTAATCTTTCTCATTCAGACAATGTAAACTATGTCATGAAGTGTGTTTAAGAAAGGAAAAAGAGCAGTAATTGTATGTGGAGAATAAAACTGACTCGTTAAGAAACAACTATAACGTTATATCCATTAAGAAGTCTTCCGTTTTGTTTGTGTCATCACTGTTAATCCTCCATATTTATAGAAGTATTTATTTATCAAACAAATTCAAATTATTATGCCAATTTGCTCTTCTTTGAATGACGTTTTTGTCCGGTTAAATTAGCTCAATTTCCGCTTCTATCAGAATATATTAATATATATAAGACAAGGGAAGTTAAGTGAGAGTTGTGAAGACAGTAAAACAGGTTTATAAAGTTCGTTTAGAACATAATATATTTGGCTGGAGAAAAGCTCAGTTCTGAAATGGTTACAAGACCCTAGCACAAATCAATAAAGGAATCATGATCATCGATATTGCACAGGACCCGGGAAATTAATGAAGAAGATGCCAAGTTCGATAATCTTGTCTCACCGAGATAAGACAGGACAAAGAATCACTTTAAACATGAATCTAAAGGTTAGAGAGTATTGAGTAAAGGGTGAAATACGTCATGTCGTATGTAATGGTCAGATATAGGCTTTTGTTTCCATTTTCACAATCTGTTGTGGAGAAATTGATCTAATTTAACGATTTCCTATAAGCAGTTGAGAAGAACTTGTATACGCAGATAATCAAAAAAGTATTCTTCAACTTGTTTTCATATTTTTTTTCTATACCAATCTACTCGTGTTGACCAGTTATAATTTTGCATTCTTTATGCATAAAGGACATATTGCTTTTTTTGTAATTAACGTTTCCTGTATTAATAAAACCTCAAAAGATATCTAAATTAAACATTCTTAAGAAAACTATTCAATTTAACTTGTCAATCAACATTTAACTAACGCTAACGAAATTGCCTTTTTTGACAATATTCAGACAAACACAAAAAGAGGAATTTGTCTGATAAACTTTGTATACTCAACCCTTTAGTACAAAAACTCTGACCTGAAAAAAGAGCTGACTGAAAAATGTTATTTTTGTTTCCTTCCGATCGTTTATCACTTGATTATGACTTTTAAGAGTCCAAATAAAACAAGTGCATGTTTGAATGTTGTATCAAGTTCGATAGCTATTCGAGTGATGCATGCACTATTTTACGACTTTATTTTGTCTGTACTAATTACAGCTCATTGAGGGTTGAATATTGAAATCTTATTTTCTGGTTGAATAGCCGAAATAGCGGAGGTTGATTTAAGTGTGGTTCTCCAAAGTAGTAAAATGGACGTGTTCATCGAAAACTAAGACAAGCTCTGACAAACGATGTCTCTTAAGACTGTTGTAAAAATCTACATAATATAATTCAAAATCCCTATATTTGTTTATTTGTTTATTTATTTGTGTATGTGTATGCAATAGGATTACAGCCACAGTTTTGACTCAATCGAGCTGAAACTTTCACAAAATGTTGGTA
>JAUUEB010471343.1:0-11602 GCA_032362205.1 Clione limacina | reverse complement strand
AAATATGTATAGCAGTTTATGTCCATATGTAAGATACTTTTAACAGTACAGCTTGACATTAAAAAATAAATTCATGAGGTTGTTCAGACCAAACGTTCAGGGACTGTCCTAGTGAAAAAGGAGGAAAAATAAATTTAACAAACATCCTTTCAATGAAACTCAATACTCTTAGTTTTTGTGAAAAAGCAACCAGTTTATTACTGTATATTTGTGTAAGCATATATTTGTGCATGTATATATACTAACATTTAGGCATAACTGCAATCCTGTATTATTAGTACCAATACAAAGACTTCCTGACTTATTTGTTATATTTTATGTTTTGAAGTATTTAAATATCAATAACAACGACAACCTGAGGGGAAAAGCTTACAATATTTTATTAAAGAAATTTTTGTGTCGTCAAAATAACTTTTACATATAATAATTCCACACATTGTTTATCCTCGTAAATTTAAGATCTAAACAAAAAAATTGCCAACTAGTACTAGGAAAACAGCACAACCCTCCACCTGTGGATTTTATGAGACATATGTTTCTGATTTTCGGACATCTGATTCTTAGGCTTTTAGAACCTCTGCCAAACAATTTTGTTAAAGTTTCATAAGCTTATACTTTTAAATAAAATATCACAAAGCAGCTGTGCTGTGATCAGGTTATGTTAATGGATTTTGAAATGTAGGATTGTATGCAGATTTAATGATGAATGGCATATTGAGTTCAATTGGCCATGACACTTAGTCTGCACATTGTTCCTGTGATGATAGATATAGTTGAATATATTTTAATTGAAATAATAATATATGAATAGTAAAACCTTTAAAAATATGTTTTCAGTTATGTATACTCAAAGACTATTTCTTTTTTAACCATACAAAAGAACGTTTGAAGTCCTAACCCTTCTTAGGCGTTGATGTACACACAGACTTTTATAGTAAAAATGCATGAAGTCTGGTAGTGAAAGACAAAGAAAACTAGAAACTATTTATGTATAACTTTTAATCATTTTTCTACAAATATTTCTTCCTTCTTAAACATCCTCATTCTCCCCATTGTAGTGCAGAGAGCTTCGATTTAACCTCAACTACTTTATAGCTATTCTGATCAACGCCCGTTGAATGATTCATTCATGCATATAATATACCATATACCTAGAATACTCTTTGATAGCCCAATTCCAAATATGGGTCAATCTCTGGTTTACATAAATGTGGTGAAGGATTATTTGCTAGCAGCAATCAATAGAGTTCATTCAACCACCTTAATGGAGCCTTAAATCGTAACGGAAAGATTCATGAACATTGCAATGTTTCAGAGATTGCATAAAAACATGTACTGAGTGCACGCATTCAACGTTTTCTACTATTTTTAAAGGTAGTCTGTACTTTGTCCTGATGTGAATAGTGTTAACACTATGTTTTCACCACTAACTATGTTCAGATTGTCTGTTTATTGTCAGTAGGTCTGACTTAAATCTCCAGTTAGTTTATTTGTGGTCAGGTTGGTGTTACCAGAGTCGTCAGACTGTCCGGTAATTAACAATTGATAACAAGTGTCCCGGGCTGCAGAGTTTGTATTTTTCAATTGAGTACAGCAGAGGTTGCTATATATTCAACAACCAACTATTCACATTGGGTTTGAAAAGTGATATATAAAACGGAATTTCTCTTGGTTTGGACACTTTATTTAAATACGTAGCCAAAATTGCAGACACATGACAAATTAAAAAACTGATGAATGATGTAGTAGAAAAAATTATCTTATTTCATCGGAAATGATCAGTACTTCATTGATTTATCAATAAACGAACTAAGCATGCACACCACAAGGTAACCTGCCAATATAAGTTTCAGCAGTTTTATTAATTTAAGGAGAAGACGCAAAAATTGTTTTCACTTCTTTTGACTTAGGGGCGTCTCTCCTCCAGCTAAAATAAATCTGAAACAAATACCCCCACACTATCACCCGACGAACTTCAGTTATTGTGCACGGTAAAGGTGAAAACAAATCGGACAACACCATTAGACTTTCGATGTTTAAAGATACCCCCCTCCCCCCTTCATCTAAATCCGTCAGTCAAAAGTGGATAATATTTAATCTAAGACCATACAAACTCAAATGTCTAAATGTGTATTGTATTCATGGAAATATCCGGTATGTAATGCAACAGACATTATGAAAAACAAAGTGACAATTAAGAGGAGTGTCATGTAAGTGGATAGATCACATGATTGTTAAATTTGATAGAGTTATCATGTTTTCTTTAATAAGATATAAAGGTGTAGTCTCCAAAACCCGATTATTTCTCATTTGAACGCTTCACTCGTATGATAAATCTTTACATATCAGTGAAGCGTTTATGGTAAAATTGCAAATCTTGTTAAATTATATATTTAAAACGTATAGATCATAATCAGTCATACAGTTTATTGAACGCTTTTAAACCGCTCATGAAGATTTTAACAGCAATGATTTTATGTCAGGCAATTTTAGAATAAGGTCTCTTTTATCTGACATTTTCCGTTAAATATGACATTGAGGCTGTCTTTAATACTTTTTCAATGGTCTATTGATAAAGAAAATTGTAATCAATCAAACTGTTTCATGACAGATCTTGAGCCGCTCATGAAGAGTTATAAGAACATATCATAACGGGTCGCCTTCCCAGTGCGGACAAACATTGGGCTAGGTCGCTCGTTTGGATGTAGTTTACGACGCCTCGAAGCGTCTAGTCACTGCTTACATCGCTGTTGTGAAGTTCTTTTGTGACAGTGAGCCGTGTGAACGGTACAAAAGCACCACTTTAAGGGCATCTCCTCGAACACAGTCCGTACAAGGAAGCCTGGGTGCGCTATGTGAGTATCGTACTAGGGCCCTTCGGGCCCCAGCCGTTGGGCCCTCAGTGATCTGGGTGCATGGAGCGCTGTTGAGTCAGATATAGCCAAAGGTTTCGAGTCTGGGAGCCTAACTGGTAAGTCGCGGTCGAGCTTCCTCGTGTCCTTGGCTCACTGAGAGGTTTTGTTCCATTGTGCTGGCCCTCCGCAGCCGTTGTTTTTGGCGGGGGTGGTTATGGGTCGCCTTTGGGCCCGGGACCGGCTTCGGCTGGCGACGGGTCGAAAAAGGAACCTGTTCTGCCCCTAGTGGAGGTTGACCCCCCTTGGCTGGTTTAGCAGAGTTGGTAGATAGCTGCGCTGAGAGGACGGAGCGCTATTTACGCACGTCCCATGAAGTGTGGTCGTTTCTACTTGAACGATTACCGTCGTGAAGGACTCTGTTACGCCAATCTCTCCGGCTGGATATACATGGCTACTAAAATCGCGTGCGATCCCATAGCCCGTAGATAGGTCGTTACGTGCAAAACATTCAAATACAACTTTACAACGTCGAAATTGAAATCATCATTCCAAACCAAATACCAAAATTCACATTCACGATCAGTTCAGCACAAAATGGTCACTATGAAAACCATTATGTTCAGACCATTGGATGAAAGAAAAAGCGTGTGTCGTAAAGAGTAAAGACGTATTTAAAAGAAAAACTTTCTCTTTGATATTTATATACAAGTGAATGACATTGTCAGAACAAAATTCATACAAAAAGCTAATATTTTCTCAAATAAATGCATTTTCATGAATTTTATAATTCGAAGTACCCCTTTGGTGTGTTGTAATTCTATTTCCCAACTACAGCTAAATCGACCCAGGGACTTTTGAGGAAACCGTCAAGCAAGCAAGCATACATATATACATACATACAATTCATTGTATATTGTTATAGATTTCATTCAACTAAACCCAAGTATGTTACACCACTTTAGACTGAACGCAATCTCAAGCATATTTATTTCAATCGGTTACGATGATTTTCGACCAGAAATCACACAACTTCAAACCACTGTACGTGAGCATGAATATGGAGTATCACTTTACACATACTTTATATAATTGTTATTGATTTTTTGGGTACAAAATTGCTTAATATGCTAAAAAGCAAAACCTTGTTAAGAATCGTAGGTGTATAACATTTACTAAATAACCAGATTAAAGTAGCAAAGTCATAAGTGATATTGTGTACTTCACCTTTCTACAACGTCAATAGACTGGCATTATCAGGTTAGATGTTAATACAACTAGAATTACATTAAGCTAAAGATTCTTGTTCAACTATTAATTATTCAATATATTTAGGGTGCTTTCACTCGTAGGCGATGTATAAGGATAACAATTATATATTTGGTTCAAAAGTGAAATTTACGTTAAATAAAGTATAGAGTTCTGAGTTTGTGCTTAAGACATATTATCTTAAGTTTCAGTAATTTTATTTTTCAGGCTCCTCGTTTAGTGTACCCTATGGTTTATGTCGTTTTGTTGAAGTATTTTATCGAAAAAGGGACGCTATCAACATATCTAAAAACTAATTGATAAAATAAATCTCAGCTCATTGTTTCTCTGTCAAATATAGTTACTTCGACTTCTTTCGGTGATCACTTTTTTTCGTTGTATTTCTGCACACATTTTTTTAAAGCAGGCTCAATCATACTCCAACTGTCAATACTTCAACCCAAAATAACTTTATGATTCACCCACTGGTAATACGCTGCCTAAAATATTTAAATTACTTTACTCTAAAGTTCAATATGACTTCTTGATCCTGACAAATTATGTATAAAAAATTATTTTTATAGGAAAACGTTGACAATTGTGATTATCAGGGGATTATTCTATTGTAACCGGGGCATACGCAACGTTAAAATAATCGACATATAAGCCTCCCTGACTTATCATTATTAATTGTGATGTTTTATTTCTATCGCGTTTTTTCCGAAAGGCTATCAATCATTTCATAAACAAGAAACTAGATTGTATGTGAATAAAACATAGCCACGTGTTAGATAGATTAATAGTGTAGGCATTTGTGATTTCGTCTATTTTGTTGTTAAACGCAATAACTCGCTAACTTTTTTAGATAACAAAATAAACATTAAATAAGATAGACTTGTATTTTTTCTGAACATTCTAATGGTATGGAATACATGATGGCGTCTAAAATGGCCGCCAAGCAAAAATAATGCAATATCTTCGCGAGTGTATGATAAAAATACAAATACTGTATAGTGTCTACATATATATGTTTTCTGAGACAAGGAATCTAATGGAATCATCACATTTCATGTTATATGGATAATCTACATGCCAAACTTCGAAATGTCAACCGCACGACCGCAATGTAAGTTATAACTTCATATATCTAGTTTTTATATATGTTGATAGCGCCCCTTTTTCGATAAAATACTTCAACAAAACGACATAAACCATTTGGTACACTAAACGAGGAGCCTGAAAAATAAATTAATGAAACTTTAGATAATATGTCTTAAGCACAAACTCAGAACTCTATACTTTATTTAACGTAAATTTCACTTTTGAACCTAATATATATCAAGTTATATGATATTACTTCATATTAAGTGAATTAGTATTTTTTGAATGTCGTAGAAAGTCGAAATTTCAGTCTTCGCCTATACAGGGTTTACAAAGTTCTATGCTTGGAATCTTGTTCTTGACACAGCTGCAGCTTTTCTCGCACCAACGTTTGCACCCGCTCCTAATGAGGTCCAATACTGCTTAAGTGCCTGGTGCATCCAAACAACAAACTTGAGAGAAGTGACTTGAACCTGCATCAAAATGCCAAACAAATGCAGTTGGTGTTGGGATGCATGGATGAGTTTCACACTTTTCGCCGAAGTATGGATATGTATGTGCCCAAAGAATGTGTAAGTCCAGTTAATCAGAAGCTGATGGGAGTTTTTTTTCCTTCGGATGCAAGATTTTAGAAGAGGAAGCCCATTCCTTCACTATTGTGTAGATATTTGAACGATACCAAATATAATAAAAGCGTTACGCATGAGATATAGAAAGTCAGGTTGGGGTTACAGTACCAAATGAGATCAATATCCTTTCCTTGCATTTCTAGTGCATCCAGGATCTCACTATAACAGGACATAAATGCCTTGAAGCACCAGTCTTTGGTTCTGACTGCAAGTCCACCAGACGGATAGTAACTGTCAGAGTATAATGTACAAGTGTACAAGCTCGCTTTGATCCTAAGTGGTTGTTTATCCAAACCGGAAAGGACAGGATGAAATAGAAAAGTTATCTGAAGCACAGAACTGTTCTCCTTCATCCTGCCCTTTTCCGTTTGTGAGTTTGGATACATGTACAATAGCAACAACAAGACGTTTGTGTCTGGGGAACTGACAACTTCTCCTTTATTGAGAACAGTTATACCATGGTGTACAAGCAAAGTGTCTACCTATTATTGGCTGTAAGTGAGGAGCTAGTCTTGGATAGAACTGCCAGAATCAGTGTACCTACTCATGTCATGAGTGAACTGATTATGAGGAAGAAGAAGAAGAAGAAGAACTGACGAACAGTGGACAGCCTTCAGAGATGCCGTCTACCCGCTTGCCCTGAACCATCTGGGAACTGCTCCTCCAACGAAACCAAGATTGGTTTGCTGAAAATTATGAAGACATTCAGCAGCTGCTCGCAGAGAAGCACAAGACGTTCATAGCCCATCAAAACGACTAACAATCTCAAGCCAAGAAAGATGCCTACACGAGTTAAAAAAACACTACCCAGAAAAAAACGAAGCGTTTCTATGATGACATAAAGACCATATACGGACCACAGTCAGCTAGTACCTCACCCCTGCTAAGTGCCGACGGGACACAATTGCTGACAGAAAAAGGACTAATACTGCAGAGGTGGGCAGAGCACTTCGACAACGTCTTAAATCGTCCTTCTGACATTAACAACGAATCAAGTGGAGACCAACTCTGACCTCAATCAACTCCCAACTGAAGCTTAAGTGATCAAAGCAGTGAAACAGCTCTCAATCGGCAAAGCACCAGGGCCTGATGCTATACAATCGGAGGTCTACAGGGAGGGAGGCCCGACCATCATAATGAAGTGGTTAAAAGCGATGATGAGAAATGGTATCAGAAATCAATAAAAGAAGAAATAGATATGTTGACCTGGCAAATAGAAACACCAGAAACACCTAATGACCACAATGATGAAAAAAAGATTTGCCCGAAGAGGAAAAGGCGACGCTCACCAACTCCTTACATTAGCAACACCATCATCTCCAGCGGCATGAAAGTTCATGAGGTAGTGCAGAAGATCAGCGACCGAGACTGATGGCGGAATTAAATATTAACCAGTGAGGCTCAAACCGACGCTCGCCAAGATGGAAACAGGTAACAAGTAAGGTGAGATAAGGTAATAGTATTGTACACAAAATCTTTAATTATGGTATGTTTGAGCTGCGAAGACTTTATTGATATATTTTGTTCAATTTAAATAATCCATCCGTCTTCCCAATGTTCTTTTTCGATCAAAAATAGTAAGTGTTTAACGTAGCGTAGCACTTACTTTATTTAGAGACGTTTCAGTTTTGGAGGTTTACTTCAGTCGGATTAAAACATCGATTTTTGAATAAGGAGTCAATGAACTTTAATGTATTTATTTAAATCAGAGTCAATATGCTTTGACATACTATTTTAGCGTTAAAATTGACCTAGTAATAATTTGAATCTAATTCAGTGTAATAATATAATGTCACATACTTTTTTCAGGTTGAAATTTCAAGAAATCTGGCAGGATGTTGTTAAATCGACAAACATACAAAAAGTACAGCCGATTTGTTGGGGCATTTTTGCTGTATATGCCAATGTGTGTCTCTTTGTACTGGGGCAACATGAGTGTTTATACAGACTCTTACTTCTACAACAAGACACATGAACCTGATCATTTTGCAATTGGATCACGCTGGGTTACAGCTTCTAACTCTATTGGTAGAGTGGTCGGATTACACGCAATGACTTTCCTAAGCAAGATGATAGGTCACAATCTGACAAGACTTTTTGGAGTTATATTATTTAACATCGCTATGCTCAGTAACTTCATGTTAGTAGACACGTCACGAGTCATGTTGATGATCTGCACTGGAGTAGTTCCTGGTTTTTGCACAGGAATCCTTTATGGTGAAATCATGTTATTGGTCTATGAATCAGCAGATACTAATGTTGGACTCATAGGCTCTGCAGTCACTTCTGCTTACGAAGTCGGTGCCGTAGTTATAAATCAACTAGTGACATTCTACATTAACCCACTTAATCATGTTCCAGATCTAATAGTTCATTCTACACCCTATTTCATACAGAAGGATGTACTGAAACAAGTTCCTTCTACTTTCATTTTCCTTGGAATATTTGGCTCAGTGGTGCAAATCCTGGGATTAACACTTACTTATCAGAAAGACAAAACGAAAGACGATAATCTCAGCACTTCTATTTTGAAAACTAAAGGTCGGTCATATGATCCATCATTATCTTCACCAGAAATTCCTTTAATTGACGTCAAATCAGATGTAAATGAAAACATAACTTCGGACTCGGAAGCAACAAAGCCGGTAGAGAAAGGCGATGATTTGTCAAAACAGACAAATTCTGAACAGTCTCAGAAACCATACAATAATTTAAGTCCACTTGAGATGATTAAAACAGTTCCTTTTTATGTTATTTTCTTCAATTTGTTTGCTGGGCAGTACAGCAGGTTTGTCATATGTAATTATTACAAAGTGTATGGCTTTATGTGGATACCTGACGACCACTTTCTAACAGAATTATTTGTGACCTTTGCATTTTGTACTATTATCGGACGCATTATATGGGGTTCATTATGTGATAAATTTAGCACAAAATTCATTATAGTTGTGTTCAATTCTATAGCATCACTCTTTTTTGTTTTTATATATTTTGCTGCGCAATTAGGGAAATGGATATACTTCTTTACAATGGTGGGAATGGTTTCAATAAATGCCATTTATTTCATAGCGTCTATCTGTACTTTTAATGTTTTTGGAAAAAAACATATTTCTAGAAATTACAGTTATGTTATGTGCGCATCACTCTTGAGCAATTCAATCACGCCTTTTGTATCGCAGATTCTTATTATGCATGTTGGATATTTTGGACTATTCTTCTCTTGTGCCTCTCTCTGTGCTATTGCAATGCTATTAGCGGCAGTTGTATTGAAAGAGGATTATGACAATACTGACTAATATACGACTGTATACTGAATAATTACTATTGTAAAATACACAGGAATTAGGCGTGAAAACAGCTACTATTTTCTTAGCTGTGAAAATGTAATTAACTTTAAAACATCTCTTATTTGTTTGATGTAGTTTGTTTTAAAAAGGTTCTTTTTATAAATTCAGGTAACTTTTCAATTGCTCAACGAGTTCAGTTATGGCGTTTATATCAAATCATAAATCAAGTTGTGATATTTATCTGTTGTCTTTATTTGATGACAGCTAAGAATAATCTTACAATAATACTTTTTCTAAAACATGATTAGTGCTTAGTTCCCGACACCAAGAATTGGTGCTCGAGTATGTGACGCGTTTGTGTGTCTGTCTGTGGTCCCGATAACTCAAGAAAGATACAACTGATTGACTTCAAATCGCGTACGATGTTGTAATTCAACCCGATGATTACACCTATTTAATTCCAGCAAGACCTGTTAACAATTGACAGAGTTATGGAATACACATAATTATAGACTGATAGAGATACTCGAAAGGCCCTTCACTGACACTGAATGTTGTCCGGGCTTTCAATATCGCATTCATAACCAGTACCCGTTAGCTCAGTCGGTAGAGCACGGGACTTATAATCTCGATGTCATGGGTTCGAGCCCCAGATTGTGAGAACTTTTTGTATCGTTCTTCATTATTTTGTGTCTGTTTTACATCTATTTTATCGGTTTGTACTCTATCTGAGTACTCATGTTTCTAGTCATGTATACGTAAGTGTGGTTTAACAAAAAACTTTTATTTCGTTTTTTTTATTACTGATGTTTCGATTTATGTGCAATCTATTTATAACAGGAGTTTGGGGATTTGACGATTTCAAGAATATCATCTTTGAAAGTATGTTGTAAAATTAATATCCTATTGCTAATTTATTCCAATGTTGTCGATTAATGAACATGCAAATGAGCAAAAACCCTACACCCCTTGAACACGCGTCAGTTATTGGCAGGTATCAACACAAACCCTACACCCCTTGAACACACGTCAGTTATTGGCAGGTATCAATACAAACCCTACACCCCTTGAACACGCGTCAGTTATTGGCAGGTATCAATACAAACCCTACACCCCTGGAACACGCGTCAGTTATTGGCAGGTATCAATACAAACCCTACACCCCTTGAACACGCGTCAGTTATTGGCAAGTATCAATACAATTGCGCAATGTGACCGTGAGTCGACCCCGTTAACATGAAGTTCGATTTTTATGATCACGTGTTATAAATGACGTTGTCGCACTATTTTGTAAATCGATATTGCATTCGATTAAATTGAAATCAAAAGAAACGATAGTCTTGCTATAATTAATAACGTCATATGAATATATCATCAAAGAAGTACAACGTGTTCGTTCATGACTTTGCATTTATGTATCTATTTGTATTTTTATGTTTCTCATGATATGAATTTATGGCTATCTAAATTGTCGACACTTGATTGTTTTTGTTCAACGTACGATATAGTTATAAAAGAAATTTGAAGTCGACTATCACCAGGGTTGGTTTGATTTAATTGATGCGATTCTTTTGATTTAAATCAAATAATTTGTGTGTAAAAAATCATGATTTATTAGATTTATTTCATTTTTAAAAACATTATTTGGGTGATTTTTAACTTTTTGAAAATTCCAATTCATGATTTATTAACATTTTTTTCTTGTTAAAACAATAATTACTGCTTCCTCTCAATTAAATAGTTGTCTGCATACTAAGACATCAAAGTGACATATAAAATTTATGTAATAATCCGTTCTTTGTTCCGTAGGCTTAATAAAAATCAAAATAATAAAAAAAAATCGAATAAATCATGATTTAAATCAATTAAATCGATTAATTACATTTTTTGAAGAAATAAAAAAATCGCCAACCCTGAATTTAATGTTACATTAATTTGTTATTATACTAATTGTCATTTACCTCAATCTGTATTTTCATACATTTTCATATGTGGCTTAAATGTTGGTATGGACGGATAATTAATCAATACACAGATCAAAATAAACACAATATATTGTGATGACATTTGTTTATCTTCGATACATAGCCGTATTTAAGATTATGTATTCCTCTTGATCAGTAATTATTATCATAAAGTTAGTTATTCAATCTACTTATACTGGGGGGGGGGGGATAAGAGGTTTCTCTTCACCCCCCATGACTCAGCCTGACTTGGATTTAGAGGAGCTAAACCTAACAATATGACAATTTGAATTTTGACCTTATCAGTGGTGAGATTGTGTCTTGATGACGTCAGGGTCAAGCTTGACCTTGGAACTGATGGTCGTACCGTTAAAAAAATACATATTTGTAATAGTCCTTTTTATTTGCAACCAGTCTGAGCAATTTGTTTTTTCCCATTGGTCAGCCCAAGTTAATTTTTTGGGCAAACGCAAAAGTTTGTGTCTATGAACCCTAAGGATCATTAAAATCCATTTAGATCA
>JAUUEB010471332.1:0-11603 GCA_032362205.1 Clione limacina | reverse complement strand
GTAACTTTGTTCAATAGGACAAAAGGACAGAATACAAATCTAAAAGCAAATATACAAAGGCACTGTAACACTAGGCCCTTGCAAAAGCATAATAATCATAATGTAAGTAGGGAATCTAAAATGTTTCTATTAAGGCATTAAAAACATGTCTTGTGTAGTTGTGAATTTCTTATGGAAAGTTTACAGAATATAAATAATGTGAAATTGATTTTATCATCTTATTTCATTCTGTGATTGAAGCTGATATCTTTGTGACACATATTTTTTCTTCACGATTCAGTGAACATTTTCTTGAAGTAAACAGGAACAAACAATGAAACAATTGTTGCATATTATTATTCTACCAATCCAAGTGCTCATAAATGAGACGCTAAAATCAATTTCACCTTATTTATATTCTGTAAACTTTCTGCATTTTTGGGTTGACATATTTTCGTTGGTGCGACGATAGTTTTCAAGATACGTGGATAGATTTGTATATGATAAAAAATACTTTAAAATATCTGTGTACGAAATATAATGTTTGTAGCTGAACCATTAAGTTAACATACCACTGATGTCGGTTACTTTTTTATCATCCTATATATTATTCACATGTATCATGTAATTTGGTAGCACAATTATAAATGTCATCTTACTCCTACAATCTACTATTTAACTTATCACAATGAAAATATTAAATGTGTTATTGCTCTTATTAGAGAAGTAGCAAGTTGAATCTGAATATCACAGACAATTTAGGATCATCATCTGGAGTGTTCTTGAACTTTCAAACAAGAGTACAGCGTAACACATATTGAAGTAAGCTTATAGATTCAAATCTCCTTGCTATCTTTTGATGTCAGAAGCATTCTCATCATCACATTTACAAATACAGAATGTATGAACTGTATAAAAAATAGACCGATAAATATCGCAAAATGTCGGTCAACAAAAATAATTAAGTCAGTTTCTCTTGGAAATAGGAATTTTTACCAAAACAAAGAAACAAAACACAAATTTTCGTGGTCTCCGTACACAAGTTTGAAAACACTCTATGCAAAGAACAACCGCATAACAAGATGAAAACCTAATAATTTAGGCAGTGTTGTGGTCATCTTTAAAAACGAAAGTGCGAATGTCTACTTATGTGTCCTGAATTGTTTTCACCTTTTAACAGTAGAAAATAAAGAGAATTAGGTTTCTGATATTATTTTGCTCTCTGCGGACTCGAAATGTGAGAAAATACGCTGCTTTTATTTTTCTTTCCTTAACACAACCAATAAAATAAAACTACGGATCTCGCTTAACTATTATTATAAGGTTAGCAAGTATCTTGCATACTGAACTAAACAGATTCCATGCGTTTATTGTAAATCAACGAATTTTTCACAATTTCAAAAAAGGTTCCATATTTTGAGCACTAAAACGTGAAGACCTGATAAACATCGACAATCTGGCTTACAAGAAAAATCATATTTATATAGTAAGGCATGTAACTTTACGGACACAATTCAAGGACTCGAACGTAGCTTATTGACTTGTTACGTGTTGATCGTGTAATATGGCCATATAGGTTATTAGAGGTCAAGTATTAACTATATAGATGATTCATCTAACTAGTATCGTCCAAATTATTATTCACCAATTATCTGGTACCCAGTGAAACTCGAAAAGAATATTACGTGTATTGACAATTTCTTGTTTTAAACTGAAGATAGTATATTATTCTATGATATTTCTTAACAAACTTGAACAAAAAATAACTTGCTATACATATATATTTCTCAAATTTGTCTTCCAATCATTCAGGTAAGAAAAATGGATTCAGCTAATGTCAAAGAAAGGAACGATTCAACAGACGAGATATGGCGCAAAACCTCGCCTCCGGTTATTAAAAAAAGTCTTGCTTGTGGAATATGTGGAGAACGATATCATATGCCCCGGATCTTGCCATGTCTGCATACATTCTGTATGGACTGTATTTCACGTCTGCACACTTATCCAGCCAATCAAAATTCATCTTTGTCTCGTGGTATGGACAATACAAGTGATTGGACAGCAACGAGTGATATCGGAAATGGTTCCGCAACTCTCTTAGGGAACAACACAGAACGTGACTTACTAAAACCTAGTAGTCCACGTGGTTATAGTAAACATTCCAAACTAATAGAAAAACGTAATCTGCGTAGTCGAAGTTGCTATGATAATCATGGGCTTGACTTCAGAAGTTTTACAACGTCAGATTTAAAAGCCTATAATGGCGAAAGTTCGCCAAATTTGCTCAGAGCAAACGACGGATCACATCTGTTAAACTCCAACACATCTGTGTCAGTGAAACCAACAAATAGGAGAGAGATTAACAGTTTTTTCCATAATGAAACGAGAGTTATTTTGTGTCCTGAATGTCTTCGCGAGGTGAAGATCCCCGTAAAATTACAAGATCTCCCCAGAAACTTTATAATAGAACGTTTAATTAGTCACGATATTGTGACAACGTCCAACACAATTCTTAAATGCGACTCTTGTGATTTCGATAACAGTGACGAAAATGGCATTCTAAATGAAAACGATGTACCGTCCAGAATGAAAATTACAGCTCGATGTTTTCAATGTCAGGAAAACCTGTGTTCACTTTGTGAAAGTTCACATAGAAGACAAAGGAAAACGAGAAGTCATCAATTGATGCTTTTAGAATCCTCATCACTAACAATAACGCACACAACCAGCAGTAGCAGTGACAGTTATTCAACAAACAGTTCAATCAAGACAATACCCGAGGCCGTCAAAGAAGATTTCCAAAAGTCCTCCGGTCGACCAAAACTTAAACTTCCGAATCTCCAACAGTTTACAAAGTTTCTCAAGAATGGTAACACTGATCGTAATATTAACAATAAGAATGGCGGAGTTAATGGAGAGGATACACGTGGTTGCAGTGATTACAGAGGTTACACCGATGTAGTTAAGGAACAAGAACCGGAAACGGATATCAATGATAAACTGTGTCACTTGACAAAGTTGGACGAACAAGAATCAAGTAATGTCCAAACATCCTCTGGTAGTGATAGCACAGAACTGCCACACAGTTGGGAGACGATCAGTTATGCTACAGACAAGATCAAGTCTACAGACTCATTGTTGGAAGGATTATCAAACCATGACCTTACATCTATAGAGACAAATAAACATAATTTTCAGAAGTCTCAGAGGTTAAAGAAAGCAAAGTCTATCGGTAAGTCTACGCTATCTTTTACAAACATTTATCAATAAATCATCGTATCCTTTTTTGAATATGCTATTTTTTTAAAGCTTATATTTGAAATATAGCAAGCAATTCCAATAGATTGAAAAAAAACTACTTACTTACATCGATTTGGTAAATGGTTCATTCCCGCGAACAGCCAGATTATAGTCTTATCCACGTTATAGCCAAAATAGAATTTAATTTTTCAGTGTGAATAATACAATTGAGTGTCGTATTTGTTCAGATAACATATGTATGAAAATTATGAATCGGATAATCAGAAACTAACCTGCATCAAGCAACTTGCGACACTTTCATACTCTCATTAATGCCAATACTTAAGAAATAAGTTAGGCATGGAAAAACATTTTCTTAAATAGTTACTAACATCTTAAGAAAAACACGTTTCTAAATTGCTTTTCATTTTCGAGGTGTAATTAAGATATCGAGATCACTTGGAGGTAAAGGTTATAAGAAAGCAATTTAAATTATAAGAAATAACAAGTCTTAAAATAATCATTTGTGTATCTATATAAAAGAAACAGTCTACATGATAAGTTTAAAAGAACAAAGCTACGGGAAATGTATAAAATTCTTACACCAGATTTGGGACAGCACTGCACTTTGCAACTTGTATATCACATATCCCAAAGAATTACATTGACTACTTTCTGAAAACAAGGTGCCAACAGGGAACCCCCAAAGACAGTTCAATGTAATGTTCACCCTGATGAGACTTTGAAGTTGTTCTGTCTGACCTGTGAACAAGGAGTTTGTCGAGATTGTGTCATGCTGGACCATAGGGATCACGATTACAGGATTCTGGACCAAGCTTTGTTCCAAGTATGTATCTTTTGTGAATTTTTGTAAGTTAATTCGTCAGAAATGATAATAAGTTTAGGGGGAATCTTGAAATATATCATACTTTGCATCAATAAGATTATCCTAAATCCAAAAGAGTGTTCCAATTAGCTTTCTAAATCCTACCTCATTTCATTTATTTGTTAAAAAAGCATCGTATGTTTGAAATAAGTGATTTTTTCGAATAAATGCATTGATCGTTATTTTACACATTAAAATACCTGTGCATAATATTAAAACAATTGATCGACATCCGAAAATTAAATTTTTGGAAAAGTATCCCTGAATTATTTCTAAAATTAAGGAAATCATCAATATATTATTTTTAATGAAAGTGTCGTATTTCAGACTTATCATTTTCTTCGTTAGAATGAGAATCACTTTACTTTATGCATATTATACGTTTTTTTTACAAATCGAAACTACCTTAATCAACATCAAGTTCCTTAATATCACAACAATTGCTAAATACATTAAACTTATGTCTTTATTTTACCTCTTTTGTAAATTCTATTCTATAGTATGTTATTTGATAAAACAGCCGTCAACTCTTTGAGTAAACAAATATGCTTGCTAATATACCAGGAAAAGTGATAAATATAATATATTTGACCATCTAGTGTATTAGGCATACTTTGAGACGACAGATTTATGATTTCTCTAGTATATATGAATTATACAATTTTGTATTTTTAAAATTTTCCTTGACTTTTCAGATTTTTATGAATTACATTTCTAAATACGAGATATGCGTATATAAGTGGGTAGTTATAACTGGTGACCAACATTTGTAATTCTTCGATCTTTCAAATAAAATAAAAAAGATATGTCATCTTTCGTTTCACTCAATTAAAGGAATTTTCAATATAAAACAGGTGATTTCTAAAAATACTGTACTGACATGTCAATATCGCTTTTTCAAAACAGGAAATGTTAAACACCTGCACTAAATTGATTCAATTAGTAACTTTGACAGAGAGGTTTGATTTTTTCAGGCGCAAATGAAGGACATAGATAAACGAATCAAAGCTGCAATTCCGTGTATGGAATCCATCGACGACCAGATTCAAACTCTTGCGGACAAGAAGGTCAAAGTAGAGAAGAGGTCATTGAAGGTCAAGGACGAGATCAACCTGTTCATGGACAAATACGTGGATGCAATAGAGAAACACAGAGAAACGCTTTTGTCTCAGGTAAATTTGTTTCCTTTATTGATATTCAATATTTGCAGCTTATTCTGGGCAATCCAGGTCTCATAGTTGAAATGTATATCAGTGTTTTTAACAAGGATCGTTGTCACAATACTATGAATATAAAATAATTTTTTACCTCGATATAAGTCAAACGTTTTGGCCTCGTTCGACTCATATCAAGGTAAATAATGATTTTTTATGCGTACTTTTGCGACTCTCATTACCACCAATAAAATTGATACAAAATCAACTTTAATTACAAAGCTCGCATACCTGGCGAAAGCTTTCCAATTTGTTATAACTCATTTCTAAGAAACATGATTATATTTATACATGTTTAAACTTTGGTGATTAGTACGATTTGTTTAAAATATTTGAATTTTAAATAAAGTAAGAGGACAATGAAGACGAAAAAAAAATGTATACTCCAAGATGAATATGAAAATATATTATATACAAAACCAGATGAGATAATAGTTAAAAGATCTATCGACATCGATTTAGCGAGGATTTTCAAGATTCTTAATATTAATTCTTAATCATCTTGCGCAAGTAGCAAGCACGTAGCCAGGACTTTTAAATAGGGGGGGGGAACCGTAAATATTATCAAAGCAATAATTTTTGAGATTAGTTAAAAAATTGTGCAAAATTATAGAATTGTTATCTCAAATGGGGGGGGGGGACTTTCCCCCATGTCCCCTGTCTACGCGCCTGACATACATTATGTCTTTAGAATACTGGCATTCCTTTGTATTTATTCCGCGGTATTACAAGTTTTTAGTTTCCAACGAAATTGAGCATGTACAAAGATGCCAGTTCCCCGTCTCTAATGAAATACTGCAATGTGTCCCGTTTGTAAAGGGGCCAATAAATATACCAGTCCGATTTATTGATATCATACTTATATGATCTTTTGATCATTGCAGGTGACGTCACTTTCGGACAACAAAGCTTGTGCGATTGGCGTATCTCAGCTTCACTTTGAACATATGCGAAGTGACGTAGAGCACACATGTCGCTTCGTAGCCGATCTATTAATGGATGCATCTGACGTGGAGATTTTATCTTTGAAGAAACTTGTGACGTCACGTTTAGACACTCATCTGCAAATCACGCAAGAGCCAAGCATGACATTGAATGGATTGTTAAGGTAAGCAGGTGTTATCTAAAACTTTCTCTTGAGTTGTATAACATACACATAGATGAGACCCGTTAATATTACCACTTATCGTCTGCAAATACTCTTTGAGTCCATAAATAGGGTTTGACTAACTAAACTTTCTCCCTTTGGGAGCATAGGAAAATATGCGTCCAGAATTGTTTATTGTTTAAGGCTGACAATGAATGGGTCATGACAAACTTTAAAGTACTTGATACTGTTTTGATCTAAAAGTTGAAAAATAATACGAACTTTGTAAGTTATATAAATAAGTCTTGTATCATGTTGTGCATAATTTGATATCAAATTGATGAAGATCCTATGAAAACTGATCTTCTGCTCAATGAACACCTGTAACGTAGTGGCCAGTGGTGACATTAACTGACCTTATTTAAACAACCATTTTTGATGTAGAAAAAGTACTGACTGTTACATTTTTGAAATTGAAAAATAAATTGTAATTAAAAAACAATTTTGAAAATGATAAATCAATCCGGAATATCGCTGTGTATTCTCCCTTTGTTTATCTTTGCAGGTTCTCTCCAACAGATAAAGGGGACGTAATCAATAATTTCCAAATGTTTGGAAAAGTTATCGCCCGTCAACCATGTGCCTCGAAATGCTCTCTTTTAGGGGACGGTAAGTTAAGAAATAATTCATTCTCATTGTTAGATATATAATTTTAAAGTATAACAATCACCTATTCCAGGATTATCAGAAAACACCACAGAGATTGATGTAGAGGAAATACAGGTTGTAAACAAAGAGCTACTCTGAACTCTGAAGCATGTCAAAGGCAACTCAGGCACTACTTAAATCACTTGTTATGAACACGGGAGTTCGCCTTGTATATTTATTAAAAAATGACCAAATCGATAACAAATGAAAGAGTCGGAGTTTTTAGGATCGTTATCAGGATCCTAAGTCTTCATTCGACGTACTTATAAGGAAAAAAGGTTTTACTGTTGAAGTGATCTTACCTATTGAACATTTAAGGCAAATTCAAAATACATGTATGTTTTTTTTATTCCAAAATCGTCATTATTTATAATCCTATCGCACACATGCATGGTTTACTTCCTCTGCAGGTTTAACTACAGCTCGTGTGCAGCGCCCTTGTGTAATGACCTTGACTGTTTGTGACTCAGAAGGTGATCGCTACACAGGAAAAGATGTCACAGTTCGTGCTTGGGTTATCATGAAGGAATATAATAGCAAGTAGGTTATTGATGTATTCAATAAGAGTTATTTTTGAAAAAAATGGCTTTTTCATTTGCTGTCAATAGTCGTCTATATAGTAAAACGGAATTCTCGTTCAGCGCATTTATTCGTTCACTAGCAGCAGGCGCGTAGTCAGGATTTTGAAAGGGGGGGGGAACCTTTAATATTATCAAAGCAATGGCCGAAATGTTTGGGATTAGTTATAAATTGTCCAAATTTATAGCATTTTTGATCTCATGTCCCCCTAGCTACGCGCCTTACAAGCGGTTGTATCCATGATAACACCTTCACAGAACAAGTTTGTTTTCTTCGCTCTGTAAAATAAACAGCCTATACGGGGCAAAAATGTGCATTGCTTACCGTTGTAGGAATGGAAACTCCCGTTCGCATGCTCAACCCTTCACTACACGTTTTGGTATTTACCAACGTTGTTTATGGATTGAGTCAAAACTGTGTGTTTTCTCGATGTATATCCAAACAGAGATAAACAAATAAATAAACAATGAAATAAACAGATCTTCAGTATTAGTATAGATTATTTATTGCTGATAATGCAAAAGGATAACGCCAACAGTACATTTACTCACTCTACACAAACATTCGGTATGTTGTGTATAGACATACCAGGACGTGACGTTGAGCTTTGATGAACACTAGAGTTTTACCATCTCTACAATCTATTGTTCAGAGAATGGACCCAGTTTTAAAATAAACTTTTTTTTTTTCAAAATTCCCATGCTATTTTTGGTCCTGTTTGGTGAGTGTCAATTGGTGCATAAATCCAAATTTTAACTTCCAAAAAAGGGAGAGAGTTTGTTTGATGAGATTATTGAAATATTGTCTACATAAGTTTTAAAAATGAATGGTTTGTTATAAAATATAGAAGGACAAATGTGGGCTAGCAATTCACAATGATTAATGACTGCTAGTGAAAATGATACACATTGATTTTAAAATAAGGTGCGAGTTAGTTCTGATATCTCCCGTCCCTTTGCAGAGAGATCAAAGTCGTTTGCTTTTTGATAGGATTAGTCCTACTTGTTTTGCATGAATTGGGCAAATAAGTTTTTTTCAAACGCGTTTATCAAGCCTAAAACAGTTCTGGCGCAAAGTAGATTAAATTACTGTAATGTTATAAAAACAAACAGAAAAAAGAGTATGTTAAATTGTCTATCGATGGTGACGAAGCGTTACAAATTAGAAACCAATTGCATCATACCACATATTTATGACAACTGTATCATAACTGAATATAACTTACAAGATAATTAAGCAATTATCAATTCGCGTATTCATTAGCAATGTACAACATCGCTAAGTATATGTTGTTTTTGTACAGGTAGATAAACAAGATATGTGGAGGGGACAACCTTGGCAACACCTGGTAAAACCGCTAATTAATTATTCACTCTAATACACAGGTTTAAGGAGATTGAGTCTATAGGCCTAAAAAAAACATTCGTTTCCTTTTACCAAGGATACAAAAGCTTTGACAATAATTCAAAAAGCTGGCAAATATGTTGTTCTTCCAACCTAAAAATGAAACAGTAATTTGGTTTGAACTTTTCAATAAATTAATTTCAGAAAAATCTGCTGATGCAAAAACGTTCACTAACTATGTTTTATGACACTGATCCCAAATAAACAATGTCAGAATTTTCGTCATTGTCGATTCTTTTATCGTTATATATGTTTTTAAAGCAAAGGAAATGGTGTACAAATGGGATCCAATTAAATATTGGTTGTCCTATAAGCGCAGAATTAACTTATTATGAACGCACAGAATTTGCCTTGCTAATTTTACAAGCCAGTAAGGAGATTGCATATTAACAGTTTTTTACATCTACACGATTTAACGCTGCAGTTCTTATATTCAAAGCGCAAGCAAGACCTGTTAGTGACAACAACATGTATCATTGATACTAATGGCATGGCTTTACTTACCGTCACTGGTCTTATTTCATTGGTTAATTTATTTGCTTTCGACTGTTAATAAAAAAAAATACAAACTAAAAAGTGGAAATGAAGACATTTCAAATAGTGGTAAGAAACTTTGACTAGCCCATAAATTAAAAAAGGCGATCAAACAATCTTAAAGATTGAATATCAAACTAACAAAAAAATAAATGTTTTGTATTAAAAAAACAATTGACTGTATCATGTATACAAATAACTCGCTACTGAGATACATTTACAATATTTGATAATGCTCAAGATATGCTGGATTATTACAATACCAAATGGTTCGTGCCCGATATGTTATATTACTTAACGAAGCCATTGAGCATTCTGTCAACATACACATTTGGAAATCATTGCTCAACTACCTCGAGTTCTTGTGTTAGATATTTTTAATTATACGAATTGGATTATCATGAAGAAATGTTGAACCCAAAAAGAAAATTAATGCGATTACCTTAAACATGTAAGCAGACATAGATTAGGGTAATCTTTAACCTTTTTTAGTCCATCTGTGTGAAACAGATATCTAGTATTTCTAGGAAGAAATCGATAATATGTATCTGATGAGAACAGAGTTGGATGGGGAACAACAAATAAAAAAGACGCGTATAAATGGAAGGAAATGTCCTTAAATTGCGACTTTTTTGCTTCATTTTCCTAAATTGCATGAATGAAATTTAGAATTGCTTGACTCAAATCGTACATCCATTAAACAATTCTTGCTACTTGCCTTCCTTTAAACCTTGTCTATTTCATCAAATCCTTTACAAATATCACTTAGATATCGTTTTTGTTTCTTTCTTGTGTTTCCTTTTCTTTAGTGTGTTTATAAACCTCGTAAATTTTTATATTCTCTTCATTTACTAGAAGTATACCAGTAACGCTGAGCCAATGCAAAGACGGCATCCACCAGTTATCGTTCACTCCAAACAGCAAGGGAACTCACTTCCTTCACGTGGCTGTTAACGGAGATTCTGTACAGGTAAGTCAATGAGTACAATGAAACGTGTGGAAGACAGTCACAAATCTCACCGATATCATACGCGATTGCCCTAGACTATCTTGATCCGATTAAGAATAATGATTATGGTCGATGATGAAAAACGTGCCCGCGATTAGATGTGAACGTGGCTATCTTTTGCGAGTGGCTGTATTTAAAATGTTGGTCGTGAATATGATAAATGAGTGTGATGAATACAGTATATCAGATATAAACTCATTTTAAGAGTTCATGACCTTATAACGTGTTTGAAATTGATGAACTTTGATCGACTTTATTGACGCAAACTATTTTAGTTCGATCACACAGAAAAGATCAGTGCACAATTTAATATGGCACAATATTGTTATAAGTAGTTGATATTAATCCGCAAAACTAGTAGCGAAATTTACAGAGCAACTAATTGGCCCTTTGTGAAGAAAAGGTGCTGATAGATTACTCGAATAATGAAACGAGTACTAAGAAAGTCACGAACAGAATGTGCACTGAACTGAGCATAATGAAGCAATGAGACTTGGTCAATTTCGTGTGAGTTTTTTTAATATATCTACTAGTAGATGCCGCGTTCTCCGAACGTGAAAGACAGATTTGCCAGTTAGGACAGAGGGTAGTATTATTTAGTAATTCTTTTAGATAAACGAATTGACACAAACAAGCCGGAACGAAAAACTCAACAACGACGGCTAAACAGAGGACGGGTAAACGCAACAACGACGGATCGATATTTAATCTTCAAGAACGCAAAAGTTAGGCTTTAAACCAAAAAGATAAATATCACTTCACGAGCCGCAACACATGAAACTATACTGGCCGACTAAAGAAACGCGAAACTTGTTTTTGATTTTCAAACATCTGAAAAGTTTGGTTTCACTAGTTGGAACGTTCTGAAAATTTGTCAGTAATTTAGCCTTACAAATGTCAACATTTTGTCAAAAGGACGAGAAAATATTATAGAAAGATATGCTGAGTCAGCAGCTTTTGTAA
>JAUUEB010471321.1:0-11603 GCA_032362205.1 Clione limacina | reverse complement strand
AACTCTAAGAGGTGATCTTGAATTAAAATTTAAAAACCTATATGCTGTTTTGAAGAAAGGAGGCCAATATCAGAATATATTTGGTTGAACAATCTGGATAAAAATAAAAGGCTTCAAAAATAGTGACATTTAGTGTTTTTTAAATCCGTCGGTTCTGTCGGTTTTTTCTGCGTCGGGTCGACAACTTCTGGCCGACTGTCGGCCCAAATGTCCGACAATATTTTTCAGATTTCAAAAACACTGCTGTCGGGGTAATATATTGTCAAGCGCATTGAGCAAGTCGTTGACCTGGAAATGCGCTACATAAGTGCTCTATAGTCTTCTTCTTAAGGAAAGGGGAAAATGATTATTTCAAGATTTATGTTTTGTGCAATCTTTTCATTTGGTCATCAAATTATGATATTAGCCTAATAACAAGATTACTCCCAAATTTGTATGTGTACAAGCTGCCATTTTGACCAACAGTCTTCATTGACCAATTAATATTTTCTATATAATAACAAACTGTGGACATATCTCCTATTACACCAACAATAATGTCATCCACAGAGACCAGATCATACTCAGAATGCTCAAGCCGTACACTACAGAGATGGAAGGCCATCATGTCAGGCAGCTCGCAGGTCACAGCTCAGCCCATGCACCATCATGATATGAGGGACCGGGCATCTGTCTGTGAGTCTGTCCATAGGACTTCTGAGGCCTCTACGCCTGACCTGCCCTTTGAACTAATAAATGACCTAGAAGAAGTGGCTGATTACTTTCCGGATGAGATTTTGGATGGAGCTGTCCCAGGAAGGTACCTGGCTTATTAATAATCATCAATTTTTTTGAGTGTTAAGCACTTTTAGTATAATTCCGAAAAGAAAGATGTTCACAAATGTGGTTACATGGTTTTTAACATATTTATCAGAATTATAATCATACATAGCATCTGTGACCTTTGCAAGAAATACAAAAGTAAAATCAGCCCTGTGACATGACGGTCAGTAAAGCAGCACCATCAACCCCCGTCCTAAGAGACCTTTTTTTGTAGATCTAGGTGTTCTTGGATATTGCACCATTGCTATTAATTCAGAAACTTTTAATGTGCACTTAGAGCATGTCCGTAGTCTTTTTCTATACCACTCATGAGACCTCACATTTTATCTGGTTACACGCAGCAGAGATACACGGGCTCTTGTTGAAAGCATTTGAATTGCACTTGTCTTTAAAAAGACGAAGAGATTTTTTTTTTAAATCACCTACCAAAAAGACTTACATTTTGGTTGTATTCATCTTCCTTCATCAAAAGATTAGCGTACCTTGTATATGTACACCTATGGGGGATTGGTTAATCTATAAGCATGCAAAGTAGGTTCCACTAACTAGTCTGATTGTCAAGTTTATGAACTCTTTGTATTTTTATTGGAATTATAAGTAAACTAGAATTTTTGATCACCGTGCTGGGCCCCTCAATTAGTCTGTTCTTCTTTCTGTTATACCTTAAGTCAAAATGTGTGCTGTAACTTGCATTTTTAACTAGATTATGAAGACAAAGTTTACCAATGGGATAGGTCTAGGACTCTTTGTTTAACTTATTTTTAGTGTTTTATAAATTTTAGCAATCCAATCACCATTTAAAAAAAAAATGTTATATCAAGACCTTAAAAAAACCTGCAAAGTACACAAGGAAACACAAGCTGGAATGAATTCTCAAGTCTGAGTCTACCAGCTCAATGAAGAAAGAAGGAGATTAATAATCTTAGAATGCCAAAATCTAGCACATAGATTCCAGTGTTCCTGGTGATATTAAGATTAATGTTCCCATGTGCCAATATCTGATGGTGTGAACTGATTTGTTTTCGTCTACTTGCATAAGAAAATAACGAAATTAGGTCTTTCTGAAAAAATGTTCATCAAAGGGTACTCACAATCTAACAATGTTTAGTACCATGTATTTTTTTCTCTTATGTACATCATCATAATTTTTATGTTATCATGTATCCTAATCCAACTTTGACTTTTCATTTTCTTTTGATTGATTAGCTTGTCAAATGACCATTCCAAGAGTGGCAGCAATGCAAAAATGTCCCCCTTTTCTAATTAAGTTGAATTGAATGCATGCAGTAGATTGTCTTGTGTCAACCTAGACACAGGAAGTTTGGAGACTTTTTTTTAGCAACCACGCCGCTGTAGTAGTTTAAGATTGCACATTGCATTTTCTTAACACCACCATTTTTCTTTATTTCTGTCTCATAGTGAAGTCCCAACAACTGAAACCAGACGTATTTCTTCCATGTCAGATCCTGCTATCATTGATGAAGGTAAGAGAGCATGTGAAAAAAACTGTACGTCATATCATCATCCTCAACGTTTATATTTTTTTTCCATGTTGCATGGGTTCGACTTAACAGTGAAATGAGGGTTCTCCAGGTGTCACGGTCCTGGGCCTGTCTCACTTGTAGCCCCTTGGCTTTTAAATCTTAACCAATGACTTCACACCATGATTTTGGGGGTCGGCCCTTTCCTGGGTTCCCAGGGTCCACTAGGGCTAGGATCTTCCTGAGCCAGCTGTCCGGCTGCCTTCTCCCAGTGTGTCCAAACCAGCGCAACCTGCCATGCCGCAGGAGGACAGTGATTGGGGTTACACTCATCTTTTCTCTCAGTTCCCTACTGGGCTGTTCCTTTGAGGAGGGGTCACACATCCAACGAATCATTGACATCTTGTTCTTGTTGAGCCTATCTTTGTTTTCCGACAAGGAAGGCCAGGTCTCACTTTTATATGGTAGGACGGTCTGCACACAGGCCATATATATTTCGCCCTTCATTTTCAGTGACATTGGCCTCGAACCAAGCTGGGGGTAATCTTAGTAATTGTGATTATTTCGAGGTTGCTAAACTTTGAAAATTTGAAAATTTAGTTCATAAACCAACACTTTCTCTTTAAAAGCTAAAAAAACGATTTTATAAAGCTAAAACTGTTAAAGTAATATTGTATTTAAAGGATTCAGAATTCTAGCAAACTCTTTAAAAGATTAAGATATCTTCCTGGTAGTAAACTTCTTTGATCAGTGATTGTTAGATATAAAAAGGACCTAGTTAGAGTAAACAAATACTTCTTCTTTAAAAAACAGAATTTGTGGAAATTTTTAATTAATATCTGTTTTCATTGACAGAATATTTAATTTAATTTATATTTTATCATCATTAATTATTTTCAATATCTGTCTTGTAGCACTGGCAAGCCTCCAAGGTCCAGACTTCCAAGTTGCAGTGGTTGAAGCAGAGATCAGACAAGAGGATGTTCCAGTGATACCAGATGTTGTGGTAGAAAATGAGAAGGATGTCAATGATGCTCATGACAAGAAACCTGCATGCCTTATTGAAAGTGCCATATCAAGTCCTACGTTAAACAATCAGTCAGAAAAGCAGCGTGAGGATGATAATCTTAATATTTATGAGTCCGCCTTGGCAGCACACTCTAGGCGTCCTCACAGTGCAACTGTGCCACAGGAAGTTCATGCTCCTAAAGCAACTAGTCTCAGACTCAGACCAAGGACTGCTTTGGAATCTTCCAGAAAAGCTGTCAGATTTGCTGATGATTCTAAGAGACATATTTACTCTCCGCATGATTTGATGCCAGAAAATTATGTTAAAGATTCTGAAAAGAAAGTTTCAGGAGCTGGCAAATTGTCTGTTGGTCAGAAAGGGAGATCAACATGCCGACCACAATCAATGGACAGTGGCTATGATGACAGACATAGTGGTAGAGATGATGAGAACGGTCACAATGGAAAAAACAGCTTGTTTCTGACACAGGGTAGAACATCCTCAGCTCAGAGTAAGGCCACAACACCAACTTCTACAACCCCAAATCAACAAAATCAATCTGGCAATAACGGAGGAAAGCAGCAGAAAAACGACTTCAGTAGCTTATCAACCAATAACGGTGACTTAAACATTGATATTTCTGGTATAACAGATCTTCCTGAAAACAGGCCTACATCGGCAGGAGTAACATATAAGAAACCAGAGTCTAGCGGTCAGACAAGGGTGGCAAGACAGTTTAACATCAAAGACAGATTAGATCAAAGATTCGCAGCATACAAAAAAGTTAAAGAAAACAAGGCTTCACATAATTGTACTGGAAATTCTAAAAGAGTTGAAGATAAAACAGGAAAAGAAACCAACACTACGTCTGACCAAAAATCGGGTGATGAATTGACAGACAATCTAGCTCAGGAGTCAAAATCAACATCTTCACATACTGAGACAAATGAAAAACAAACTCACCCGTCTTATCGTCCGCCAATTTGCTCTGCAAGAAAAGTAAAAGCGTACAAATCCCTGATATCGAAAACCAGGAAAGGTAAAACTAGGCCTTACAGTGGTTCAGTGTATTCTGATAGAGAACTGCAGGACAAAAAGTCTTATTTCTTCAATGGTAATGATGGTGGTCCTCAGAGTTTTGTTGAGAGATCCCACATTCAAAGCAAGCATGGACTACCGCGACATTCAAGTGCTAAAGAAAGCTCTAAATACAGACCATCCAGTACTGTTTCTACAGTAATAAAAGAAGAAGCAGTAAAGATAACCATAAACGGTCGTCCAGCTATCCCAAAAGTGTACAAAGGTGAAACTCAGGGTATTCAATATCTAGAAGGTTTAACGCCAGGAGAAAGACCTAAATCTTCATCAAAGGTGACTTTTGCTGAAAAAGATGATTATTCAGATGGCCAACTCACAGACAGAATGTTATCTGGAGGTTGCTACCCTCAAGAAGGGATGTGGTCTGTTAGTGTACCCGAGCCAAGGTCTTCAATACTGAAAGGAGAGGATGTAGGTCAGGGTGACTTTGATCAGATGTGGGAAGACCTTCCATGTGATGACTCTGATGTTGAGGAAGTCAACCATAAAAATGGAGATAATTTTGAAGATGATGATGAGATTAAGCATTACATGAGCAAGTTTGATCTTCTAGAGTCTGAGCTCGCTGCTGTTACAAGGGAACTTCAAAGTGAATCTATTAACGTCCAGAAGACATTTACAATGGAAACATCAAAGAAGTCACAGAGTCAAGATATTGTTGATGACTCCCAAGATAACTCAGCTGTTTTGATGAAGTTTGAGGGAACATTTATCACTGCCAGTAGCGATTTTGATCCCATTGAGATATTGGACGTGGGAGACAAGTTAGAAGAAATTCAAGAAGATGTCACAAATTCTGTAGATTGTAATAGTCCAGTCTGCACAAGTACAGCTGATGTTCCCTTAAAAGCTGAGTTCAGCGCTGATCTGTATAAGAAAACCAACATATTTGTTGAAGTTTCAACCAGAGATAAAAGGCCTCAAAGTGGAAGAAGCAGTAGGAATAGTGATGGACATGATGCAACTTTGTTAAAATCTTCAAGAAGACCCTCTTCTGCAACAGCTAAAGACAAAGCGAAGCTTGTAGCTCACATACCAAAGTGTGTAACTATTGAGCTTGCCTCGGGTATGGCAGTGAAAGATCCTATTTCCAGAAATGCTGAAATTCAAAAAGAACTTCTAATAAAGGCCAGCAAAGCTATCAATGATGAAACTCTGAATTCTAGTGCTGTAGATTGCAAAGTTGATGTGACCAAAGGTTTTCAACAGAATGTCCAAAGCAGGAATTATGACCTCCCACTCCCTACACCTACACCACAGGTTGATTACCATAACTTGCTACTTGCATACAGGCAGTCATGTATGGAAGACAGTGAGGAAGAGGGTAAGAAAAAGAAACCCCCAAAACCAGACAGTAAGACTATGCAAGAGAGAAGAAGTTCAGCTCTCAGTAGAGCAAGAGGAAGATTTCCTAGACATTCAGGAGAAAAGAGAGAAATGAGGTCAGCAAAGAGTGGAGTTGGATCTGAAGCTCAAACAGATATTGATGGATTTACACAGAAAGAGGAATCTGGTACTCAAAATTTAAGACACAGGCATTTGAGTTCAACAACAACAGACAGCGGGGTAGGTAGCGATGTTGCAACATCCCAAACTGCCAGCTGTGGACATGGTATTGATCTTGATTCAGATCAGAGTTTGCTGGAGAAACAGAGTAACTCAGAAACAAGCAAAATGGCAGGTGAAAGTGTAGAAGTGCCAAGATGCAACTCTCAAGCTGATAGTGAAGTAGCTGAAGGTGAAGCAGAGAACTCCTGTGTAGATGAAGCAGATTGTGTGAGTCTTCTAGCTCATGACGGGTCAGCGAGGCGACCTCACTCAAAGACTGAAAGGTGAGTTAGGCTTCATCTTTATTTATCATTTTCTTCTAAAAAGGTATTCTTAAATCACTTTTAGAGTCTATAAGTCCTTCTTTTTTTAAATCACCTCCGTTGCTCTTTCTCTATAATTACTGTTCTCTCACACCATTGGCTTGTCATGCCACCTCAGTGTGCTTTGCTAAACTTTTTGCAGATGCTCACTTTCCATCTTACTAAGAATTTGTTTTGCATCTGATTATATTTTTATAATGTCACTGAATTTTGTCTTGTTTTTTAATAAGTTTTGTATAATCATCAACCTCTCGCTGACTGAATAAGACAATATGCGAAAACAAATTTATAAAAGAATTTAAAAACTGAACCTGGTAATGATAAAATTATCATATCAGAATAAACATTTGATATGTTAATAAGCTTCATAGACTTCCAGCTTTGGGTGATCTTCTCCACTGTTTTTGTAAATGATCATGTTGATTTTTTTTTAATTCATATACATATTTTGTTTACTAACAGGTCTGGTTCACTTGAAGTCATTGCTCAGCCAATTAGCAGACCAAAACCAAAGAGGTAAGACACTTGTCATGGCTGTTTTCTATATTCTTAGCTCGGAGCATTTTTTTAAATAATTGAAATTTTTTTTTCAGAGACAGAAGCATTTATTATCGGCTCGTTCTTTTTGGAATTAATGGGTTATAAACAAAATCTGTGCAGCTTAGTGCCTATAATTATAGATTTTCCGATCTGTCCAAATGAGACATGATGAGCATATTGTCCAGAACAAGGCATGGAGTCTTTCTTACATTTCATATTCTGATTGACAATGGCTTTGCTTATTCTTTTTTGTATTGCTCAGTCAGTTATTTGATTCTACCTTTTAACTTTGATCTATCTATGCCATTACTGACATCAAAGGCCCTCCCAACTAAAGTGAAGGGAGAACTGTACAAGGATGTGTACAGACTGTCATGCTCTACGGCTGTGAGACCTGGCCAGCCAAGCTCGAGGACGGACAGAGACTTCACAGGAATGAAATGACCATGATCCGCTGGATGTGCCGTGCCTCACCATAGGACAGAGACTCCTGCGACCTTCTGAGGAAAAGGCTCGGTGTCACATCGATTGTGGACTTAATGCGCCACAGTCGACTAGGCTGGTTTGGCCACTTAGCAAGAAAGGAGGAGAGCAGCTGGTTGAGGCAGGTACAAGACTTGTTGATCCCAGGTGACCCTGTTGCTGGTCGGCCTCCAAAGTCCCGGAGAGATAATATTACAGAGGACCTCAAAGCTAAGGGCCTAGCACCAGAGCTAGCCCTGAACCGTGACACCTGGCGAAGTGCCATTTCTAGGGAAAAAGTGTAACCCATGCTACATGGAAAATACACTATAAAGGATGATGATGATGATGATGATGATGATGATGATGATGATGATGATGATGATATCTACAAACAGAGCAATCAATCAATTCCACAGTGACAGGTTGACACATATCTTTATCCTAAGATACAACATGATGAGGCTAACAATACTGGTTTTTGTCATTGTCAGGTTTATAATAAAATACAAAAGTAAAGAGCGTTAATATAGCACATTTCCAGGCCTAACGGCTAGCTTGATGCTATTTACAGTATATTATTAACCCGATAGGCAAATAGACACTCATATACTTTGACAGTAAACAAGGGATCGGCCGGTTCAGCAACTAACTTCAGTAAAGCCTACAAGTCCGGTGCTCAATTTGCATCTGGGTAGAGAGAGAACATTTTTTTAAATTTTCTTTCCTAGAATTAAAATGTTACTTCCTGGAGGGATTTCGAACCCCGGACCTATACTATCACTCCAACTAGAGTTCACTAGACCATGATGCCCCAAAGAAATTGGTGCTACTAGATCACAATGTGAGTCCAACTGTTCTGCTGTCTTTATTATGATTAACCTGGTGATCCTTACAACATCAATGCAGGTTTCCTTCAAGACTATCTTTACATCAATCTTCATTTTCTCTTCCTTAATAACCTACAGGTGTCCTATTAAAACCAGAAGTAATTATTTTTTTTATTTACGTTCTAAATTTTAATTTTAAATTCAAATAATTTTTTCCCAGCACAACTGAAAAAGAAGTTGACATGTCTGCCCTAGTCAAGCTACCTCCACTGTGTTTCCGTCTTAATGCTCGGCCCCCTGCTGGCTTCCTCTACTACTTTGCCTATGACTACACCATGAACCCTGATAGGTAATGAGTCCAAGTTTTGTAATTGTAAATACCATGTATAGTGTATTTGTGACATTCAATACCAAAATGTGACACTTGTCATCAGTTTTAAAGTGAGTAAAAAATTTAGACACAGAAAACATTGTTAAAGATTAGGAATATTTTTAACTCAGTAAAGACTACTCACTTTTTCTTTGTTGTCTATTATAAGTTTTTGCTAATCTAAAGTTTAAAGATTTAAATGAGATTTTATTCTTGACAAAGAATTGTTTTAGTGCCGTTATTCCTTAAGGTATTGATTAAAATGTTCCATCTATGCTGCAGAATGGTCAGGATGCCTGTTATATTGCTGACAGCTTTGGTTTAATTCCTGAAGGTGCACTGTGTTTAACCGTAGTCAAGGTTCTCCTTAAAATTGCCATATGTGTCGTATGAATGAAATATTGCCCTTGGGTAAAGGTATTTACTAGCTTGGTCACAAACTGGACAACTGCTCTGGGCTTTGGTTTCTTACCAAACACAGGCGTCATTGGGTATCAGCATTTTATCATACCTCTGGTAATTTCGTTCTGTTGGTAACCCTTAACAGTAATAATACATCAACTTGGTTAACTATCTTGAGTAATAGGGGAAAATGAGTTATAATGTTTATATATTTAAAAATGTATTTACATGATCAATTCTCTCTATCTTTTCTCTGTCCCCTGTCTAACAAGGTTAATATTTTGTTTCTCCTCAGAATATCTTCATATTTGAGGTCAAAGGACAAACTGAAGCGGTTCTGGGCAGTTCTGTTTGGTTTTGAAGTTGCCTTCAATAGAAAAGGTTGGTACCGTCAAACTCGCTTAAACCAATTTTTGGGAATCACAATTTTGTTCCATTTAAAAAAGATTCTTTTTGAACAAAACCACTTTTTTCAGTAAAGTTCCATATTACATGTGCTAGGGGATAAATAAGCGTTGTAATATGCAATGTCCCGATCCATGCTCTTTTTTATTCTTTAAGGTAGTCAACAGTCACACTAATGCTCGTCTCAAAATACATGTGAAATGAATTTTAGTTAGCCTCTAAGTAAAATGTCAGTGTTATTTGTGGTAATTTATCTTTTGATGCCCAAAGTTTCAACAAGTTTGACAGTTTCAACAAGTTTGACTTTATATCAGTCTGGAGTAAATGTTAATGTCTGCTCTGAAGTTTTAAAATCTTGTGCTCATGACCTTTCTTATTATCTCTTTGTTTATGTTGATGGTGATTGTCGTTTTAGAGCTTGATCAACATGATTTTTGTTGTTGCTAAAAGCCATCAGGAAAGGGTGCAAACCATGTACCCAGTGCTGATCACTTCTCACTTCATACTTCTTTTTTTTATTTTATTAAAAAGACGATTATAGTTATTAGTACATACAATTGCTTAAGTCATGAAAAATATCATCATTGTGTGTAGATTCAAATATAATATCTTTTTTAAGTCCTTGCATTCTTGTTAAGTCTATATCCTTTACTATGTAAGCCTTCAGAACCAGAGTTTACCATGCATCATGCTCATGAATCTAAATATTATATTTTCATTATAAAATTGCTATAACTTTGTTATTTTTTAGCAATTCATTAAATTTTTCAAACCTTTTGATTGGATGAGTAACGATTGTGAAAAAAATGTGTATTTTTGTTGTATCCATAGCATCCATTGACACAATTGAAGATGTTTCAGTAGGAGGTTACCCAAATTTGACCTTCAATCCTGAATCATCTGTAGAGGGATGTATCTATCAGTTGACCCCTGAGCAGCTGACTTCTCTAGACATGTTTATGGGATATCCACAGGTTGGTTATTCTGTGTATACCTCCTTTATGAGCTGCTGACTATAGTTTATTGTTAAAAGTCCTGGGTTTCAGTGATGCTAGAATGTATGTCTACTTGGACCTACTCCCTTTTGGGGTTAACTGGCACTTGTGGCATCCAGAAAGAGGTTTGGGTGGGCAAGCTCGATCTTGACCGTGGAGGGTTGGGATCCGAGTGCGAGTCACACCCCATCTTTTAGTACAAGTCGGAGGCTGAATGCATCCAGGACTTAAACCACAGCGGTGTATCAATCATTGTGGCTCATGGTTTCCTGACCATCAGTCTTGGCAATGGTCTTTTGCCTGTGGGTTCTGCATTCTTGCAACACAGAATGGTACACCCATGGGGGCACTGGTCACAGGCAAGTTTATAATCTTTTGCCGGGCCTCGTAGCCTTAAAGGTGGCTCTGCTCATGATTTAGATTTGTATCAGGTGTCAAGGAAGCTGCTGGGGGTCCAGTGTGGGCGGTACTGTCGGAACCCCCAAAACTGCAATGCGCTCTGGGACAGCTGAGGATGACACTGAAATATGGCATGTGATACATGGCCCTGGGCCACCGCATCTTGTGTTAGGATGGTCCAGGTTGCTTAGGTGAACCTAAGTTTATATAACATGTCTAGTTATTAAGTGTAGTCTTCCATGCTAAAAAGTAGACATAACTGAGAAAATAAACGTGAAAATAAGTGAAAAATTAAGATTCTTGCTTTTTATATCAAAGGGTTAAGGGTCAAAATAGATGAATGGTAAATATACTTAATTTGGATTTATCTCCGCCACGGGCAGCAAAGTTATTGCGCTTCATTTTTCTTAACTGGCTACTGGTTTGACGAACCTACGCACTGCACATGCATTAAAACATGGTAAGCGCAAGCATTTTCTCAATGAGAATTCCCCACATCATCATTGGCAGGCAGAATCTGACATGCTCTTGATACTTAAGAGAGATGCTAGTTAAAATGTAGATCCTGTGTAGTTAAGAAACCAAATTGAAAGCTTAATAATGAACAAGAACATCAGACAAAAGTAACAAAAAACATAAAGCAAACAACTCAAGGGCCATAAGTGAGCGTTCAAATATCATCTTACACCTTTTTGAGGGGCTTTGGACCCCCCTCCCCTATGTTCACCTTTCTTTTTTTGTTTTATTTATGCTTGAGTTTGATTAAAAAAACAATTTAGAATTTAATTTTGCCTTTTTTTCCCGCTAAGGTGTAAGATTACAATCTGCCTGACCCCCCATCTTACACTTTCTTACACAGGTTCAGACCCCCCCCCTTGTTTATTGTTAAAAGTCCTGGGTTTCAGTGATGCTAGAATGT